>CAUYON010071982.1:0-30493 GCA_963573935.1 Arctocebus calabarensis
TATAATTGGGTTTTAGCCTTCATATGAAAGCTATAAATTAGCTTCATATTAGGGCTGAGTACATTGGATACTTTTTCTTCCATTCTTGAGATACTTTGCTAAGAAGAATATGTTCCAGCTCCATCCATGTAAACACAACATTTCTAACTTCCAAGTTTGATGAAGCATGGCCTTAGTTAACTTTAACTCGAACCTTAACAGAAAGGGAATCTGGGAAGCCTAGTTCCAGATTAAGTATGCTGACCCAGTGCAAAACTACCAGTGTGGTTTTGTAATAGAAGCATTATTTTTGTGTGCTTTTTTACTGAAGTCATACACACACAAATGCATACTTCAGTGTGTCAATGTGTGTTTTAGAGGCTAAATTCTGATTTTGACTACATTAAATAAATATGCAATTTGTATATACTTAAAGGTTATATATTTATGCATGAATATATATTTATATTTTATATAAAAATACAAATAGATATTTTATGATATATACACAGAGTCAAAGATCAAGGCTGTTTAGACACGTGTCTTCAAGTCCTTGGTAATTCCTTTTCTCTTTATAAGTAAAATTAATTAACATTATCATTGATCTCTAATAAAATAAAGTTCTATCTTTTGCATGCTCTTGGTAAAAACTAGGTCTTGAGAATAAACAAAATAATAGTAAAACATGAGTTCCCAGGAGTCTTTTAGAAGCACTGGAATGTAATAATTTTCTATTTCTTGAAACATTTTTGAGAATCATTTTTATTCTTTACAGTTTTCTATGATGACACAGTTAGTGATAATCACCTTGATGATTCCAGCTAAAGATTTTATAAATAAGTTTGTATTCAACTGTTCAAATTCATAAGACAGGCTATTTTAATTGGGACCAAAAGCTAAAATAAAATTAGGTAAGGAAAGTGGGAAATATTTGTCATTAAATCAGTGGAAAGACACGTAGCAAGTGATACCCACTTACAGAGAGAATGGTGAATATAGACTATGCTAATGATCTGAGAGGTTAATTAATAATCTTGATAAAAATATAAATGCTATCCTCTCATTCACAACGGTAAATCCAAACAGACACGCTTGAAAAGAGCACGCACAAATAGAAGGGCAGCATAATGGTACTAGCTTCAACAAGGGATTTTAATGCAATACTTACCTCTTTGTCTCATAAGAAATGTAAATAAAATCATATTCACATACATATTTGAAAATTGGCCTCTGGGGAAAAACACTGAACCATGGTGAAACAGTTTTTTTGTTGTTGTTTATTTTTTGGGGGGAGGGACTTGCATTCACTTGAATCTACTTAGGGGAAAAAAAAAAACCAGCATTGATTTTTTGCTATTGTAGTCTAATTCTACAGATCAAGTTTCAGTTATTTGATATAAAGTGATTCAGTAAGCACATTCTTGAAAAGATATTATAGTTTTTAATTTAAAAAAGTAGATTCTGAAAATAAGTATTGCATACTGGGATTAAGAAGGCAATAAACTTTTTACTGACAAATTATGATAAACTGTGTGGTTTATATCTAGTGATTTCTCCTTAAAAGAATAGCTGAGTGTAACTCCTTACCAAATAAATCACGGTTTATAGAAAAAAACACTATGATTTCATCTAATAAGAAAAGATCAGCCTTGAATTTTCCTTATAGAAAATTAGATTATAAAATGAAAGAATCAATAACCATTGGACAGCATTTCCTTCCATGCAAGGTGCTTTAGCTCTTTGTATGACTATAAAAATGTGTCCCTTCTTCCTTTTCTCCACTAACACATGAATTTCATAGTAAGAACTTGAAGAAGAATTTAAGTTAGCATATTAATAAAGTGTTTGGGGAAGAGAGGAAGAAAGGGTGAGAGGGGAAAGGAGTCAGAGAGAAACAGACAGAGCAAATAAACCGCAGAGAGAAGGAGGGACCAGAGAGAGTAAACCAAAGGGATTGTTGTCTTGTTGCTTATTTTAAAAACAAGGAGGATCTTAGCTTTTGGAATCTAAAACAGACATCTATCCTCTCAGAATGATCAGAACCAGTAGCATAGGTTTGTGAGGACCTCACAGCTTCAAAATTCATCACTTAATCCTTCTTATTCTTCACTCCTTACTTTTATAATTATGTCATTTTCCAATGTACTTCACTAGGTTCTTCTGTGGTAGTTTGAACTCTAATGGAAAAAAAAAAATAGTGTGGGTATACAGACGTGCTACAATCTTATTTTGATGATTCTATAAATGGTGAAGCTTTTTCATGAAATACCTTGTCAATGACTCAATTGTTCGAGCTTCACCAGAATATGAAATTTCCTAAAGCTTCTCAATAAACTATAAATTATTTATTAAGCAATGAGAGGATAAACTAGTTATTATTTATGTTCATCTATACACACTGAAAATGTCTTTATCACATTTTTTAATACATAGCAAAACATTACAAGTCAATGTAAGAAAATAAAACAATTTTATGTCAAGTTATCTACATTTTTCAAGAAAATATGTAGGCTATTTTTTTAGGCATCTTTACAAATCTTTCTAGTGAGCACTTAGTTATATTTCTGTAACTTCACCCGCTGCCACACACAGACTTATAAACATCTCTTCAAGATTCAGTTATTAATCATAAATAATGTGTATTGAGAATATAGAGTATACATGCCATTCGTTATATTTTTTCATCCTAATTAATTTGTTCTCCCCAAAGCTTATGTAAATGAGCTAATATCATCCTAACTTCAGATGACAATATCAAAGCATAGAATGGTTAAGTAAATCTCCTAATCTCATCCAGCAACTAAATCAATTTCAAGTTTCTTAATTCAGGCAATCTGAATCCAAAGACAGATTAAATTAATACTAACTAAATATTACATTCATTTTTAATTTATATACATGTATTAATGTTTTCAACAGTGGGTCTATTTGAATAAATTCATATTCACAACACGTACATTGATATAAAAGTAGAAGTGGGTATAAGATTCAAATGCAGAGATATAGAAATAGAGACAGAGACTTTTCAAGTCTGCAATTACATTTTAGAATTTTGAGATAACAACTATAATTCATTATATTTTCCATAGTATGAAAAAACTAAAGTATAGAGATATGAAAGCACTTTTATTGATCAATAATTTTAAATTTAACATTCAACATTTTGTTACTTAACTGCATCCTATGTCTATACCTGTGTATTTTCACTTCCCATCAAGATAGCTAAAATAATATTGTGCTAGAGAATAATGGTTATTTATCTTTTCACTTTTCATAGTCATAGACCACCACTGGTCATAATTTAATGTGTGTAATCACTTGTATGATTTCAATTACAAATATAGAACTCACTGTCATTTTAAATAAAACTTTTTGGTCAAAATGGGATGTTTTCTAATATCACATGCATTTTTTGCAAAGAAAAAATTAAAGTGACAACACAAAGAAATAATAGCGAAATACAAGCAAATTTTATCAAGCGACCAAATACCTATAGTTGTTCATTGTAACTTCATGAAGGCAAAATAATATGTGCATTCCTATACTTCAAAAGACTTGGCAGGCTATCACTGAAAGTATAACTACTCTACTCAGCTCACATTGTACCATATTCAAAGTAGCACAAATGGTGATCTCTTCTTACACGATGAATCCAACATAGTATGTAGTAAAATATAAAACCTAATTAGCCAAAGACCACCAGACAAATCAGTTTACTGACTTTATGTATGCAGGGAGGTTGATATTGGAAAGCTGCTGTTCCAAATGGAGGAGAGAAGTATCTCATATAAACTGTAGGGTTATTAGGAAGATTTAAAGGAAATGTAGCTGATTTGTGGATTGGTTGTAGTTTCTGAGGCAGGATTAGGAGAAATGGGAGTTTAATTAAGGAGTGAGTGCTGTTATGAATTAAGGGTAGCTTAGCAATTAGATATCCCCATGGGTAGATGAGAACTATAAGGCAGGTTAAATATGTCATTGCTAACACCATAAAAAGAAGCAATCTTTATGTGTTCTATAGTTGTGGTATAAGCAGGAGAAATAATGATTCCAGTCAACTTTGCCTTGGCTTTAATTTTGTCACCCAGCCTTAGTGACATTGGGATTTTTTTTTTTTTTTTGGCCTTTTTAAGTTTCAGCTGATTTTCAGTCTTTTGGTCTAAGACAGGGATTTATCATTTAAAAGTAAGAACATTTTATTTAATTAAGCTACAATATTATATGTCAGCAAAGGCAAAATTGTTTTTTAGAAGAGAATATAAAAATAGGCTCCTTCCACAAGTGAAATCGTTAAAACATAATCATCTCTATTAGTGTGGAAAGATCAGTTGTGGAATTTTAGCAGGTATTTTAAGGATAAACCCAAAAGTTGTTGGGGAACTAGCCCCAAATTTCACAGTGGTTCTTCCCAGTGCTTGGCAGAGACAGGAGAATGAAGGAAAATGAAAAGACAGACACAGATTTGAAGTTTTAAGAACAGCATGGGCTGAGGAATCTTTGTAAGACCCTGACTCCAGGCCAGCTGTGCATTTATTTCGTACCCAGTACAGGAAGACCAATCCTTACGTCATGGTTCTTGCTGGGCTTGCATTTTCTAATCAAACTATTTCTTTAACTATGTTAATTAGACTAATTTACTTTTTACCTTTATTGCTCTAATTTATTTATAATCTTAACACAAACAGAGTATGGCACAGGGAACACAGTCCAGGAGCATGACATCAAAGCAGACTTCAGTTAGGCCACACAAACCTCAGGAGTGGCAATTAACACTCAAGAAGCCAGATGGGCTGGTATTTCTGGCCATACCAAGGTGACAGATGAAAGGAGATACTTTTTCTCCTTATCTAGTCCTAAGCAATTCTTTCTCTGTTTATCAAGGTTTAAACATTCTACATTTCCTAACTCCCCCAAATCACTCATTCTCTCTGAGAAGGCAGCTCTGTCCCTGGCAAGACTTGCCTACTCATTGTTCTTGCAGTAGATTTCTGCTGGGGGAGATGAAGTTTCAGCAAAGTAGCCTCTTAAGTCTTAAAGGAACTAGGCTGCTGGCAGTGCATTTTGTACCAGGCTTTGGGTTTCTCTGATGGACTTCTCTCCTGTCTCTCTTCTCTTTTGCCCATCATCTGCAATTATTTTCTTCAATCAATTCCTGTCCTACTTGCAACAAACAATTGAATGTTGGTTTTAGGCCTATTAAATCATTATTGCTAGCAAAGCAAGCACATCAAGATATGATTCTTTCCTTAAGTACCCATACATGCATCTGCAAAAGTTGATAAGTCAGCCAAAATCAATGGCCCAAATTTAAAAAAACCATTGAAAGGTGGATTTGGGTCTGGAGAGTGAGTATTGACGAGGAAAATAGAAGAGAAATGGAATGGAAAAAAGTATGATTTATTTTAGAGGAATGAATGATTTTTCAATGGATGATGACTCCTTTGAGGACCCAAAGAGAAATGAATGGGACAGTAAAAACACAATTTAACAAAGCTCCATTTAATAAATGGTAATGAAAAGAAAAACATCAGCATGCAAAAATATGAATCTAAACAGAGATGTCATGTCCTTCACAAAAAATTAACTTGAAATATATCATATACTAACTAGAAAATGTGAAACCTTAAAACTCCTAGAAGATAACTTGGGAAAAAAATGTAGATGACCTTAAGGTTGTTGATATTGAATATACAACACCAATGACATAATCCACTTAACAAAAAAATTGATAAGCTGGACTTCATTAAAATTACAAATTTATATTATACAAAAGACATCATCATCAGAACAGAAAGACAAGCTACAGACTAGGATAAAATGTTTTAAAGGATGTACCTAATAAAGGAATATTTTCCAAAATACATACTATTAAAAAAAATCTCTTAAAGCTCAACAATAAAAAGCTTGCTTTAAAAATGGGCCAAGAAACTTCACAGACACTTTACCAGAAAAGATAAATAAATGGCAGATAAGCATAGAAAAATATCATCCACATCATTTATAAGCATATAAAAATATCATCCAAATCATCGTCCCACATCATGGGAATGCAAATTTAAACAATAACGAGATACCCCTACACCGCTGTAGAACAGCCAAGACTCAGAGCACTGGTTCTACCAAGCACAGGAGAAAAGACAGAATAATAGGGACTTGTCTTTATTCCTGGTGTAAATGCAAAAGTGTACAACCTCTTCGGAGAAAATTGTGTTGTTAGTTTCTTAAAGCACTACACACTCTTACTATGTGATTTAGCAATCCCACATTTTAGGATTTCCTCAAAATAGCCAAAAACTTATGTCCACAGAAAAAACAGTGGACATACATATATGTTATATAAATAACTAATATTTTAGTCATTATATAACTAATATATAATGACTAAAAAAGTAATTTTTATTACTTTTTATTTATTATAATATATAATAACTAAAAAAAAGGTTTATTTTAGAGACAGAGTCTCGGTAGGTGGCGTCACAGCTCACAGCAACCTCCAGCTCTCGGGCTTAGGCGATTCGCTTGCCTCAGTCTCCCAAGTAGCTGGGACTACAGGCATCTGCCACAATGCCTAGTATTTTTTCTGTTGTTACAGTTTTACCAGGGCCGAGTTTCAACCCACCACCCTTGGTATATGGGGCCGGGGCCCTAAACACTGAGCCACAGGCGCTGCCCAGTGGACAGATATTTATAGCACCTTTATTCATAGTGGCAAAACTTGGAAGCAACCTAGATGTTTTTCAGTAGATGAATGGATAAACTGTGGCACATCAGAGCTAAAAAGAAGTGAGCCATCAAGTCACAAAAAGACATGAAGGGAACTTAAATGCTAAGTGGAAGAAGCCTCTCTAAAAAGGTTATACACAGTTTGATTCCGACTACAAGGTATTCTGGAAAGAGCACAGCTATGAAGACAGTAAAAAACAAAACAAAACAATGGTTTCCAAAGGTTAGGGGGAGAAAAAATACCCAGACAATGCCACAGAGCATTTTTAGTGCACTGACTGACACTTGTCTGAATGGCGCTATATAATGGGGCGTTCATGTCACAGGCATTTTTCCAAATCCACGGAATTTATATAACCAAGAGAGAAAACTAATGTAAACTATGGCCTAATGTAAATCATAGCTGAATCTATACAGCTATAAATGATAAATCTATTGTAGATAGATTTTGTAGAATGCTAATGTAGCATTCTGATGGGAAAAATAAATTATGGGGAAGTTTTTCCCATACATGAGGGCAGGGACTACAGGGGAAATCTCTGTGCCTTCCACTCAGTGTTGTTGTGAACCTAAAATTATTCTAAAACATAAAGCCTGTTAATAGCAACAACAAAGAAACCATACTCATTTTACAAACAAGTAACCAACTCCTTTAAAAAGAACATCCATCCTAGCACTATGGGAGGTGGAGGTGGGTGGATTTCCTGAGCTCAGAGTTTTAAGACCAGTCTGAGCCAGAACAAGACCTCATGTCTAAAAATAGCTAAGTGTTGTGGTGGGAGCCTGGGGTCCCAGCTACTTGGGAGGCTGAGGCAAGAGAATTGCTTGAGCTCAAGAGGTTAAGGTTGCTGTGAGCTGTAACGCCATGGCACTCTACTGAGGGCGACAAAGTGAAACTCTGTCTCAAAAAAATAAATAAATAATAAATAAAAAGAACGTTCAGAAATTTGAAGACTACAATAGACTCATGACCCATTAGACTGAAAAGAAGGTCTGTCATCTGATTTCATACTTAATGATATAGATAAAGGAACTAAGATCCAGAAAAACTGACAAAGGAAGACTAATCTAAAAGCTCATTTAGAACTTTTTGGCGTTAACAAAGATTTAGTAAACAATTCTATCAAAATTGTTATCCAAGTTTTCTTTTTCTTTTTCAAATTATGATAAAGTGTGAGTCACCATACTTGTGTGAGTCATTATCTAGAGCTGTGGTCCCCAACCCCTGGGCTGTGGAGGAGCATTAGATGATGGCCTATTAGGAGCTGAACTACAAACAAGACAGGAGCAGCCAAAGCTTCATTCATATTTACAGCTACTCCCCATCACTCATACCACTGCCTGTGTCCCACTTCCTGTCAGAGACCCACCTGCTTCCCCGAAACCTGTGCCTCATGCCAAAAAGTTTGGAGACCTCTGATCTAGAGGAAATAAGGAAGTAAGGTAGAGTAACAAGTCAATTAAGAAACCTGCATCTTGCGTTAGCTAAGATTAGTTAAAATAGCCAATATTTAGAACGCAAAAGGAAATCAAAAGCTAAGGTAAGATTTTTGCCCTGACTTAATCTGTATGATTGTACAATTACCCCAAATGGAACAAAACTGGCCAATCTTTGAAAGCAGTGGAATGAACTTACAACTCTTGATTCATTTTTCTTTTCCTTCCGTGCAACAGATATTTCAGTAACACCACTATGGGCCTCTCGCTTCCTCTTTACTCACGCCTACCTGCAAAAGTTGGAAGTGAATTCTCACTTATGAATTTGGAAAGAATAACTTGGGATTTCCAACTCAGCCCCTTCCTCTCTCCTGGAATAACCTCTTTTCAATTGGTCTTAAATAGTTCCTGACCCTGAAAATGGCAGAGGCCGAGAAGCAACTTTGGGGATGGAGGGTTTAGTATAGTGGCAGAGCCATGCCTGTGACTGGGTAGGCAAATTATGTGATTCTGGGGTTGAAGGTTAGGAAATGGTTTTGTCTTCATACATAACTTACGGTATTTTGCCATATATAGTGCTCACTTTCTTTTTTTTTCTTTTTTTTTTGCAGTTTTTGGCCAGGGCTGGGTTTGAACCTGCCACCTCTGGCATATGGGCCGGCGCCCTACTCGTTTGAGCCACAGACACCGCCCTATAATGCTCACTTTCTGCTCCAACTTCTAAAGGAAAAATACGAATGTGCATCATAAATGGGTAGTGCTATTTGTTATTGGTACATAAAATTTCTTGCACCTTGTATCTGCTCTTTTATTTTATAATACTTTGTCACATAAAATTTCTTGTACCATATGTTTAAAAATGTTAAAATTTCTTTATAATAAAAATAAGTACCTAAATATGAACAAATAATATTTTGTATTAAAAATTAAAGCTAAAGTGTTCTTTTCCTGAAAGACTGGGCCAAAATGCTGGTATGCATTATACATGAGAGCACATTATTTATGGCAAAACATGGTATATTCTGTGATATCAGCAGCTTCAGTAGTTATAATGTACTTTGGCCTTCCTTTCCTGACTGTTTTTTTCTTATTTTATCATTGGCTCACGACGGAGGTAGAGAAAAGGAATCTATATAATTGGTTTCCCTTCCAATCTCAGTGGTCATTATCTAAACACTTGCATTCTAAGTTTTTAAATTGATCTATCATTAGACTATTTCTGATAAGATTCTTCCAAAGACAACACTGAGATTGATTTATTCCATGTGTGACCCTAGGAAGAATTGAGACAGGCGAGTATGAAAGGAAAGCAAAGAAGGAAAGACAGATAATACAGGGTATGTTAAAAAACAAATTCCTCAGACAACTAGGGCTCAGCTGGACTTAGTATTGCTTGGAGACTCTGTGGAACATGCTTCAGTTGTCCCACTGAGGGGAGAGAAAGACAGAGCATTTATCCATCAATCCCTTTTCTCATAATTAAGAACTTGCCCTAAGGGACTTTAACTCCTCAGAAACCCTATTTTGTGTTCACGTAGAGCTTGCTCTTATGGCCAAAAACCTGTGGCTATTCTTTAAATAAGAAAACCAGTGTATGCCTATATACAAATTAAACCCAGGAAGTCATAGCCAGGTCACCAACAGTATACGCAAGGGAAAATTTTCTCCTCTTCTCTCTTGAAAATTTCATTCCCCCCTAAAAATGTTTCTAGGCAAGAGTGTCTTTTATTTATTTATTTATTTATTTATTTATTTATTTTTGAGACAGAGCCTCAAGCTATCACCCTGGATAGAGTGCTGTGGCATCACAGCTCACAGCAACCTCCAATTCCTGGTCTCAAGCAAGTCTCCTGCCTCTGCCTCCCAAGTAGCTGGGACTACAGGCACCCGCCACAACTCCCCACCATTTTTTGGTTGCGACGTCATTGTTGTTTGGTGGGCCTGGGCTGGATTCGAACCCACAAGCTCAGGTGTACATGGCTTGCGCTTAGCCCGTTGAACCACAGGCGCTGAGCCCAGAATGTCTTTTAAAGGAGTGGTTTTATATAGTTTGATGTTGTAAAAGGCATTGTAATTTCCCCCCCTTTTTTGATTAAATCATAGCTGTGTACATTAATGCAGTTATAGGGTACAATGTGCTGGTTTTATACACAATTTGAAATATTTTCATCAAACTGTTTAACATAGTCTTCACCGCATTTTCTTAGTTATTGTGTTAAGATATTTATATTCCACACTTAATAGATTTAACATGCACCCTTGTAAAATGCACCATAAGTGTGTCCCACCAATTAGCCTCCCTCCACTCATCCTCTCCATTCCCTTTCCCTCTCCCTCTTCTTTCCCCTTCATCTTGGACTGTAGTTGGGTTATAGCTTTCATATGGAAGTGTGGATGCTTATAAATTGGTTTCATAGTAGGGCGAGTACATTGGATATGTTTTCTTTGTTTCTTGAGATACTTTGCTAAGAAGAATGTGTTCCAGCTCCATCTATGTAATCATGAAAGAGGTAAAATCTCCATCTTTTTTAAGGCTGCATAATATTCCATGGTGTACCTATATTACAATTTATTAATCCATTCATGGGTCGATGGGCACTTGGGCTTCTTCCACAACTTAGCAATTTTGAACTGGCTGCAGTAAATATTCTGGTGCAAATATCTTGGTCATAAAGTGATTGGGTTCCTGAAAACTATGTATTTTTTTTTCAAGATCAGCTTCTTTTCCTTTTCTTTTTTCTTTTCTTTTATTTATTTATTTTTTTTTTTTTTGCAGATTTTGGCCAGGGACAAGTTTGAACCCACCACCTCTGGTATATGGGGCCAGCGCCCTACTCCTTGAGCCACAGGTGCCGCCCAACATCAGCTTGTTTTCTATGAATATTATAATTAAGTCCTGATAAGTAAATTTTATTTGAAATAAAATTTAACTTATGGACATTTGTTGCTAAAATATTTTTTAGATATCATATTTTTCTATAAAAAGAATATAACAGTTGCTTTGTCTATAATCATCAATTTTCACCATCTCAAAATTAAAATAAACCCAGAATAACCCATCTTGAAACATGTCTTCAAGATGTTATTCCAATCATTCTACTGGTAATCAGTTTTCTCTGACATTATTATATACAGGGAGTCCCAGATCCATGAGCCATCACACTAGTGAACTTGCCCATTAATGTATATAACAATTCATTTGATGCTTTAGAAAAATTAACCAAGAATATAATTCCCAAATCATAGTGCCACTGCTGTTGCTGATGCCTCTGCAAAAACAAAGGAACTTCGGTATTATAGGGAAATACACAAATGTTCCTGTGGCACAGCTACATAAGTTCTTCAAATCCTTAAACCCTTTTAAAGCAACCACTGCCATGGTGAGGCCCTAAACATGGCAACAATGGTTCAAGGCCCTCTGGAGGAAGGAACTTAGAAATATAAGTAGGGTAGAAAGGCTTCCACCTAAATGTCTATAACCAGAGAGAGAAAAAAGTTTGAACGAAAGTGGAGTAAACAAAAATGCAGAAACAGAGGTTCTTAATTTGACCCAATTGGACATCTAAAGTTTACTAAAATAACATAAAAAGATAAAGGACACTGATGCATTTTGCACCTCTAAATCAGGCAATCTGAATTAATTTTTACATCTGCTGAAATACACCATTGGTAAAGCTTTGTGATCTTAATACCAGGTTCAAACTGAAGTTATATCTGAGAATCCCACTAATAAAAAAAAAAAGTTTAGCCTATAATTTCAGGGACATTCTTCAAGATAAACTATAGGATAAATATATATGCTACACCTTAAGAATAGAAATTATTGCCTTGCTTAAATTGTCTAAGGACTTAATAATTACTGCCCTAAAATACCTCTAGTGGTCGTGGTTGCTCTGACACAATGTACAATAGATTAAAATTAAATTAAACCTTTGGCATTTACAAATTGTACTGACTAAAGGGAACTGTACAGATACCCCCTCCTCTTAGATGTAACCAATTTGTTAATATGGTCCAATGTAAATTAAAGTGGGATTTTCAAAGATTGAAACTCATTACTTATGAACTATTTAGGGACAGAATGATTATCACCACTGTTTTCTGTTTAACAACACAATTGTGCCTGTTATGAACTTTGGAGCAAATGGATGATGTATCACAATATATTACTACAATAATAATGCTGTGGTTCTGTCCACCAGTTTCCCATATTCAATATCATTTAAAATTATCAACTCAATCTAATCAGCAAAGGAAAACTATTTTCCTGTTATATATTTGGATAATATATTCTGATCAATGCTTTCTACCTACAATCTGCCTTCACTTCCGAGAGACACACTATACCTTTACTTGGCTGTCCATGGGGTATTTTAGGGGCCTTGAAATCACACATAATTTTGCAGGCAAGATCTTCAGAGCAGCTACCTTTCTTTGACAACACAGGTATTAAATTGTATTAATGACATCCTTCTCCAAAAAGACTCATGTAATAGCTCATTCAAGACACACAAACTCACACAAAGAAGCTCAGAATAAAAAGGAAAGGGCCATTGCCTCACACATATTTTAAGGGCCCACTACTGCAGTTTAATTCCTGAAAATGTTGATAAACTAACAGTTGTTTCATCCCTGATACCATCAGAAATACTCACAATGTAGAAAGAATCCCAATATGTTTTTGGCTTTCGTTTTGCTTTGGGTACAACATATAGCCTCCACTTAAAAATTTTACTTAAGCCAATTTATACTGTTTTAAATTTTCTTACTTCTGGAATAAGGCTCCTTCTAATAAAATTTTCTGTATACTAGTATACTAGGCATTCCTGTTAGTCTTGCCAGAAAAAGTTTCACTGTAGAAGCTTCAGCAACCTATTCTGATATGCTCTGGAGATTCTGTATCTCCCATGGATCTGCGCTGAAGGAAACTCCCCCCAACCCTCCACAGCCCCAAACTACATTCCATTAAAGCAGAAATTGCTTGTCACAATTTGCGATCTCCTAGAAGTGATGCTTTCTCAGGTTCTGAGCCTGTGATGTTATCTTACGAGTTGGCCAACATGTATTGGGTCAGAGCGGCAGCACTGAGAATCTCTTGATATATACAAGGTTATACCGCCTACATATGTCTACTTATACTGAAGCCACAGCACAGGGCCACCCCCTTAATCCCTTTCGACTTCCAGACATTGGAAATAATGTTGGAGAAATAATGCGTTGAAGTTTGAAGTCTCTTTCTTTAATAAATAATAGAATGATATACAAATCCTGCAAAGAAAAAGATTAAGTCTTCCTTCAGAGATCATCAAAAACTATGTTACTCCAATTTTGGTAAAGATTTCCAAGTCACTTGAGTCAAGCACATAGAGCAATATGTCAACAATTTAGAGCCATCTAAAGTCTGAAATATCTTTGCCCTAGCCTTTTTGGATAAAAGGTAAAGTTAATGATGTTTTATCACAAGTTCTTCCTTTGTTATTCCCTGATCTTATACATGAGTTCTCCCTTAACTAAGGAAGACACCAAAAAGAGAGCACTTTCTTCATAGAACAGAATATGATTGCCCTTTCAGCAAAATCATCTGTGAGATTTCCTGGCAATTATGGTATATCGTATAACATTACCAAGATACCTTGTTTGTTTCTATCAAGCCTTCCACTTATTCCCTGTTAAAAGATTGCATCGAACCACCCAATACTTCAATAACTGTAGCAGAACTTTAGCCAGTGTTATGTCTGACATTAACTAGCACACACAGATTCTTAAGTAGTCTTAATTCAAATGTAAGATGTTGGGTTATTTTTGGTGACAAAATGGCAAAATTATTGTTCTAATTTTAATAACTCAATGAGATAATTTTCATCTTTCAGGTGTGACTATTACACTGAAGGCACTCTTATCACACTATGAATCCTGAAATACCTGGAAGTTCAATTTCCTTATGATTTTCTAAACTTGATGATGTTTTTCATTAATTAATGAACATAGCTTATATTTTAAAAATAAAATGTGTTAGAGAGTTGCTGTTTTGAAGTTTCCAGTCTCCCAATCTTTATGTTCCAAAATATTTCTTTCTAAAAAACTATGTAAACCAACAACAGGTAAGTAATTTAAGTTTTTAAGATTGCATATATTTAAATGTATACGTTAGCATTACACATACAACATATTACTTGCATTTGTGGGTATACATGTGTGTACATAAATATACATGCATGCCATTGTTTCTAGATTGTAGACAACTTCAGAATGATGTAAGTGAAAACTCCATGTTTTATTTACATAGCACTTATTATTCATGTGCTTCATCCCCCAAGCGAATCAAAACAACAAACTATATTCCCTAAATGAACAAGAAACTAATACTTCTCAGCACATTGTTTCCTTTTACCTTTCCTAATTAAGTAAAATCTTACAAAAGGAAACTCATTTTTCCTTGCATTACAATTTGATTAAGCCTCTAACCTAGACCATGACTAGATGAATCAACCAGATCTTTTCGAAGGGCATGTAAATTACACAAAGCAAATTAAATTAATTGACAAGGGTTGGCTAGGTGTTTATGAAGTGTTATGAAAGGTTCCATTGTTATTACCTGTTTTTAATATAATTGCTAAGAACCAGATATTTATGCCTTGGTAAATTAACATATCAAATTGAAAAATTGTAGTTAATATAATAGTTACCCACCCCGTCATGTTCTGTACTCTGCAGAATAAAACTACTTACATCAAGACCACGGGTAACAAGGACTAGCAAAATCGAAATCCCCTTATTTCAGAGAGCAATTTCTTTGAAATGTTCAAGTAATTCACTTACAAATAGATTTCTGAGGCTGGTGCCTTTTGTCTAATGTTACATTTTTCTGATGAACTGAAGTATGGTATTTCAATTTTCTGATTAAGCATGTTCCCCCTTGTGATGGAAAATAAAATTTGCATATATTATTTTCCACAGCTTTAAGAATATAGTTACTATACTGTTTGTCATTCTTTGTGGCTCATTAAATTCTCTCAAATTCTGTGAAGAAATGATATAAACTGGATGCCAATATTGAAGAACTGATCCCAAATATGTTTAATGCTAACTGCATCTCTAAGTGATCTGTGATCTGTGACCTGATGCACTTTCTGAATTCAGCAGTTTGGGAGGTAATAGTTTGCTACTTGTTATGGACTAAATAAGTCATGTCCTATTTCCCCATTCATATGCAGAAGCCCTAATCCCCACTGTGATGGTATTTGGAGATAGGGCTCTCTGGGAAGGTAATTAGATTCAGATGACATTGTGAAAGTGAAATTTCTGTGGTAAACTTAGAACTTCTATAAGATGATGAAGAGACCCGAGCTCTGCCTCTCTGCTATGTGAGTAGATAGTAATAAAAAAGTCATCTACAAACCAGAAAAGGGTCTTCACCGAGAAGCTGGCCATGCTCCACCCTGGTCATGGACGTTGACCTTCCAAACGTTGGAAGAGACTGTGTTAGTTGTCTGAGCCAGCTAATCTGTGGTATTCTGTGACAGAAGCCTTTATATGATGGCTTTATGTGAGGTCCTAACATCAAAAATTCATAAATATCTTACTCAAGTCTAATTTGCAAACTTTTATTTCTGAGCGCCCAATACTCTAAATCTTAATGAGCTAGAACCTATTTTTCACACATAAACAAATCAAATGCTCCCAAAGCATGATTAAACAGAGTAAATATTTGCAAGTATAACATGCCATTTCTTGGGAATTGGCCATACACTAGTGAAATGATAAATTTTATAAAGTTTTTATTGCTCTGGTAATTCTTATACTTTGATAGACAAGAAAATTGTAAAAGCTTTAAAAGAAGCTTTAAAATAAAAAGTAAGAAATAATATGATAGAATTCTATCAGTTCACATTTTTTGGCTATTTTGATAATGACCTTAAAAGAATTAATAAAGCTCTGTTTTTGTTATTAATTGATACAGCAAAACCTATAGTTTTATTAAAAATCCTGGTCTGTTAAAAAATAGCTTACACCAGAGTAATAACACTGTGATGTCTGAAAAATTAACATTATTTTTTCTAAAACACTTTTATATTTAGTAGCATATTGAATAGTGATCACCAAGAACATCTGAGTCCTAATCCTAGAATATATAAATCTATTTTATATGGAAAAAAAAATCTTTGCAGAGTGGTTTAGTTACAGATACTGAGATGGAGAAATTACTCTTGAATTATCATTAAACCCTAAATATGAACATAGTGTTTGTATAAGAGATAAGTTGACTGTAAGTGGAAGAGAAGGTGGCCTTGTGGTCAGAGAGGAGGCCGAGTCGGAGATAGAAAATGAGAGCCTCTGATTTCGCAGATTGAGGAAGGAGTCACGAGCCAAGGACAGCCACTCTCCATGCAGGAAACAGTAAGGAAGGGATTCAGTCCTGGAGCCCCTGAAAGGAGCACAGCTTCACTAACAGCTTGATTTCAGTCCCATACCACTGATATCAGACTTGTGGCTGCTACAACTGTCAAGAGAATACATTTCTTTTGTTTTAAGCCATTCACCTGGTGATAATTCATTGAAGTAACTATGGGCAACTGACCAAATTTGGTGTGAGATGAGTCATTTTCTACCAGCTGATACATTGCATTTTTGATGCTACAAATTCTCCCGCCACTGAAGCTAAAATCCAGAGACACAAGCAATATGTTGTTTACTTGTGGTCAAAATATCCTCCTCAAGATACAACATTTTTTTCAATTGACAAATACATTTAACAAATACTCTGAAATCCAATTCTATAAAGGATAAATTATATATATTTTCTCTAAGCCTATTGATCAGAATAAAAAAATGCTTAAATGCACATATGTCCTTCTGAGTCCAATTTGGAAAGACATTTTTACGATGTGTGCTTGAGTTCTCAGAACCCAAGACAATGTTTATTTAGGTTACAATGGCTATTTTTCCCATGACAATAGTCTGTTGTATGACAATAGTCTGTTCTATGACAAGAAGAACCTAAAAAGTATTCAATAATTCCTTTGTTTGAATTACTACTTCACCCAAAAAGAAATAAATCTCTTTTTATTTAGAACAGACTTTCAAGATACTGATAGGTTACTATAGATTCAAGGCTACAATTCATTTATGATAGGAAAAGCTTCCACATTATTCATTTTGAGAACAGTATCAGAATACACATAAGACCTAAGTTCTTTTTCTTCTCTAATCATAATATTGGCTTCACCTCTAACATAACAGCTAATATTTATTGCGTGCTTACTGTTCCAAAGTTCTCACGTGTATTAATTTATTTCACCATATCAGTCCTTTCATACCTGTGGTGGTTGTGCAATAGTTAGAGTTTTACAGGTAATGAACCCCAAGGAACAGAGAAGTTGCAAAATACTTTCCTAGAATACACATGTAATAAGTAGAAGACCAGTTTCTCTGCAAAAGGATTGTCCTGAATACGATGAGTTCCTGCAAGTTGGAGGTAAGTGAGCAAATACTGGGAAGACATCTAGGGATCCTGGAGATGGTAGCAGAGTAAGAACTCCTCAGCTAGCGCCAAACACATGCAAAATATGCTTGTGCGCGCGTGTGCACACACATATACTCAACTCTGAACTATGCAATTAAATATGTTCCTATGATGAATTAGAAATTTTATCATCATCCTTCCCAGAGCTTCACGTGCTCTACTTATATAAGTATAAAACATTCAAAACGTTAATTGTATTTATAGGCAATACAAAATTAAGGTACACTTTATAGGTTCTACCTGTAAGGAATGTTAAAGTTAATATGGAATCTAGAGAAACGGACCTGTAAAACCCAGTAACCAGTCATTTTAGTAACAATTAAATACCCTAAAGGGTGAAAACTATATTGACCTCCAGGGTCCGGCTGGGTAAATACTGACCTTTAATCAGTAAGAGTTACCATTTCTTCTCCTTGCCAAATAGTGTAGGTCCTGACATTAGTCTACTACTGGTCCAGATGCCAGGGTTGGTACTAGGAATATGGAGGGAGATTAAGGCAATTCTCTCAGTGCTTACAATGCTAAGAGTACTGCCTGTGTCTTAGGGAGCCATGAGCCAAATCATGAACCAATAACAGGAGCCTTGTGACAAACTTGATTTAAAACAGTTCTCAACCAAAATGATTTTGCTCCTACAAGAAAACATGGGGTGATATCTAGAGATTTTTTGCTTATGACTACAGGGGTTGAGGTTACCATTGGCATCTAACCTGTAGAGACCAAGGCTGATGCTAAACATGTTACAACGCACAGCCTAGCACCTCGGAACAAAGAATTATCTGATCCCAAATGCCAATAGGGCTGAGACAGAGAAATCTTAGTTTAAACCCTTATAGACCTGAAGCCAAACATTCAGGTTCTAGATATTCGTTATCAATCTAGAAAACACAAACTGTTGTATTAAATAAACTCTGAAATACTTAAACTCTTTTGTTAGTTAACTAATTTGACCAATAATAATTTGACCATGAATAATTCCAATTATTCATGGAGGGAAACAATTATTATTGGGAAAAGGTTAGTTATCTTCTGAGCTAACAAAGACCTTTCTCACTGGAAGAGAAATAAACAGAACAAATGCATATGCTAATTATTACAGAGATCATTAAAAACATCTCAAACAGTTCAGAAATTTTGGGTAACCAACTTTTGAGAAAAGTGCCCTGAGAGGCACTTAATCTGTGAATGTAAAACTAAGTCACGTATCCTTAATTTTAGGGGAAAAGTAAAACTAAAGACTAAAGATTACCAAGGGTGCTTCATACTGGGTGTAAAGATTCACGGCCAGATTGAAAGTGACCTGTCTGACCTAATGAGAGACACCACCTCCTGACCTATTGCAATATCTAGGAGCAAAACAGAAATCTGCAATGCCTAGATTCTGAACACAAAAAATAGTTAAAATGTGCTTATATTGACAGTGAAATTGAAGTCTTGGGGTTGTATACTAATAAGATCAGTGTCAGACAGCAGGAAGCGCACACACGCATACGCACACACAGGGACATCTGCTGGGGCAGTTGGGTGACACAGTGGTGTTATTGTCATAGCCTTATTTTAGTCATGGGGAAACGGCAAATCCGAGGGTTGGGCAAGATTATTATAGCTACTTGAGAGAATAAAGATGAACATTTTGAGTGGTTCATTAAAACTGTTCCTGGAGCAATAATTCAACTTATCAGCACAAATGAGCCTAGCCCTCCAGTCTGAAACCCCCTCACCCTCCCTGATCAAATGAGAAGAGACCTTGGTTCCATCGCAGAAGCCCTGAATGCCGCTTACTGGCGTAGGCTGCAGCCAACAAGCTTTCCCATCCAATCTCAGCTTCCTCGTAAAAGGAGTTCATTTCCTCACATTTTGTCATACAGAAGTTGTGACAAAATCAATGCTCTTAATTACTCAGTGTGTGATGCGGCAGTGAATTGCATGTCACTGGCAAGCAGGGTATGTTTACCATCAGGCAACACGGGCTAATAAATTTATTTTTAAATTATATTTACTCTTTGAATATATACTAACATCCTCAATATAGTAAAAAAAAAAAAAAAATCCTGAATAGAGAGAGAGAAGACCTCCATCTCACTAAACAGCTTTCTGAGAAGGAGGGAACATCTACTTTTCGAAGTCTCAAAGTCAAACGCTCCATAAAGCAACGTTTCCATGTCTAAGTCCTGATTTTTTATCTCTTTCCTGATAAACTGCTTGTAGACAACCTCTAGCAGGATAACCATACCCACAATATTGAAACAATAATTTCCCATTCATTATATCTCACACGGGGCCTTTAACTCTGCAGTTGAATGTTATGTGTACGTGAGTGCATGTAAAATGTAATTACACATATGTTTTGACATTACTGTTAGAAACATGCATATACTGCGTGGTGCCTGTGGCTCAAAGGAGTAGGGAGCTGGCCCCATATACTGGAAGTGGCAGGTTCAAACCTGGCCCTGGCCAGAAGCTGCAAAAAAATAAAAAAGAAACATGCATATATTTATTAATATGATTTAACTCTACCTTTACCCAACTTTGTGTGGGTATCACGGATTAAATATTTGTCCAATTGTCATATAGATAGAACATCGTCAGATATAAGTAAAAAACTTCTTATCTCCTCCCTAGCCCACATGTGCCTCTGAGGTAATAGTGAATGCACCTTTCTGAGTGAATTGCCAGTTCTTGTGGCAATTAAGTAACACTAAAGTGATTATTCTACATGAATGTAGACATCCTCAAAATGTTTTTTCCATGTAACAAACACATTTCTGTGATTTTCTTTAAAAGTTGATTGATTTTGCATTTTTGTATTTTAAGAATACAATTATTGCATTTCCTAAAATAATTACAAGTTATTTTTTTCCCTTCATTATAATCTCATTGAATTAAACTGGTGCATGGAAGACGTGAGGTTTTAAATTTCTTCTTGGCTGAGCTCTCAAGTGTAAGGATCCTCATGCCAGAGCGCTGAGGCCGAGGCAGAAGCACAGGGGCTGCCTGATACCTGGTAATGACGCAAGATGCAGAGGCTCCCACAGACCCATATCTTCACCTTAACAGACAAGAAGGCATTTAGAGTGATGTTTTTTGTTTGTTTGTTTGTTTGTTTTGACCCAGAGTCTCACTCTGTTGAACAGGCTAGAGTTCAGTGGCATCATAATAGCTCTGCAACCTCTAACTCCTGGACTCAAGCAACACTCATGCCTCCTCAGTCCCAAGTGTGTGCAGTGACTAACGTTTGAAAGTTTTTTTTATCGACATGTCATCTCACTATTGTCCAGGCTGGTCTCAAATTCCTGGCCTCAAGAAATTCTCCCACCTCAGTGTCCAACAGTTCTAAGATTATAAGTGTGAGCCACAAAATCTGGCCTAGACTAATTCATTTTTAAATTTTAAAAATACATAGTAATTATGTTGTGTGTGCAAATATTACATGCGTGTATATGTATGTATCTAAACGCATGCTATATTATATACGTGTGTGTGTACATGTGTGTGAGTGCATGCCTAAATGCAAGCTGGAGATTAAACTTACTCTAATACACATTCATGTTATGTGGGTATTTTGTGTTTGTTCAGAAGGACTATGCTCATATACACAGATATGCAGATACAGACAATAGTTCTCTCTGTCTATCCTCTATAAGAGAGATCTCAATAATCCACATTCAAGCATAACCCATATATATAATATTTGTACTTTTGTGTGTGTATATATTAAATTATAATCCTGGTCATGTTTGACTTATGCAATTACAAGAAATACATTTACAAGGTACAATATACAGGGTAACAAACATTATTGGTATATATAGTATTATTATTTAATATAGTGCTTTCCTTTATTATAATGTGTATATATTCATTTGGCACCATCTGTACACATACACGTATATGGAGGAGGTAGATCATTCCCCAAAATAACTTATTTATGGAGACATGACTACTAAAAAAATAATGTTTTTGAGGGTAAAGAAACCATTGAGAATTATGGAAGAAGACTGAATTCTTTTTATCTTCGACCAAGTAAACTCCTGCTTAATTAAGCCTTGTAGTACTGGGTTTGCACATAATGAACAAGAAAATCCAATTTTTAAGCCCTATTAACATTACTGTGAAACCCTGAGACAACATGATGAAATGTACCTTGTCATTACCTGAAGCTGGTAGGATCCGGAAGAGGATGCCCTCAGCACGAACATCAGTCCCTGGTCCAGGTGTTGGTGCCACAGGCACAGAAGCCAGCCTGGCACCATCTCAGGGACCCAACTCTTCTGCCAGGTGTCAGCACTGGAGCAGAAAGCCACAGATGGAATATTTGAATAAGTTGCCATATTACCAAGGAGACTAACTTCTACAGAAGTTTATAAGCAATTTCTAGCTTGCCTATATTTATAGAGATGTGTTGATGGGGGCTGTACCCTCGTATACCATGTAGATACAGGACCAAAGAAATGTATTTTCTTGTGTCTGTAATTATCTACTTAGTTTTGTATATAGTTTTATGCTTTCCTAGTCATGTATTATTATTTTCTCCATAGTATATGAGCATAAAAAGCCAGGACAACTTGTATTAGAATCATTCTGTGTGTGCGTGTGTGAGAGTTTGCATATGCTCATATGAGTGTGATTATAGTATATGGGAGTCTCCACTGTATGCATTTAGGGAAATCCTAACATGGTGCTGTCAATATATTTTAAAAGGGCACACATTGGATTTAAATATAGAATAGCGGCCATTGACAGTAAGAAAATGTTTTGTTTTGATGCTGGATAGATTGGAAAGCTGGCCTCTATTTTAAATGTTCATTTATGTTATGAATGAAATACTAAAAATTTCAGAGATTCCAAAGCTTTCTTTATTCATGAAATAATTTGATACTTATAATTTTTTGTCAAAGTAATCCTAAGCCAAAAGAAGTACCTAACAATTTTATTTATAGTAGGTTATCCCAACAACTTACTAAGTATTTATTTCTCAACAATTTAACATCTCTTGGCACACAAAGACATCTCAACCTTCTGAATCAATTGGATCCTATCACCCTAATTTCCTGTTCTACATTATTTTCAGGTATCCTTTCATATTAACTATCTCTGAAATCCTAGTTTCTTATGACCCCACTGAAAGTAATTCAGTGATCTAATGCTTGATGATCTACTTCAAGCCTGTAGATTTTGAGATACCACTGCATTTCCTTGAAAATTTAAAATAACTTACAATCTATCATAACACTTAAAAAGTATAAAACAACCCTGTGAGTTCATTGTGCTAACCTATATGGATGGGCCTCAGTATGTAATTTGGGAACAGCAGGTATACTTGAAATTCAATGATAAATATCACAATAATAAATACAGTCAACCAAGGTATATGTGCTAAAATGTCTACCAAAAAGGGAACACTTAATACTGGTTATTATACACAAAAGCAAATAAAATGTGTTGCTATCATAGTAAAATTAAATGCACATTGAATAAAGACCTTAGAACTATATGCATTGTTCTAGGCAGATATTTGGGAAATAACCTGAATTTTAATGCTGTTCCCTATTTTCAGAAGACATTAATATATTATCCATAACTGTTTGTAGAGTGAAAGTGAATAAAAAATAGATAAGAAAAGTATTATTTTCTTTCAGTATAAGAGGAATAGTTTGTCTAAGAATTACTTCTCTATAGATGATTGAGATTTCAACAGTATAAAACTAAGCTATATTAATGATTTTCTGTTTGTATGAGGTATTATAAGAATAAATTTAATTAAAAATCCTGGCAAATAAAAGTATAGTACAAGTAAAAAGCCGTTGTTTTGTTTGCTCATAAGTAGGTGAGATATGAAAAAGTAAATAAAAATGATTAAATATTGCCTGAATGAGAATTAATTTGCATAAATTAATTTACAGGTATGCATTATTTTATCTCCTATCCTATTATATATTCCTAAGTATTTATAAATATCATCAAGAAGTTCCATCTCTCTGTTACACTACCTCCTTTTACATAATGTAATGCTAAAATCAAACAAACCAAGGGCATAGAATGCATTATTGTAGCGCTAAAAATGCATAGTAATGGCATGTATGTGTGAGTGTGAGGGAGATGGTAAATATGTACATACATTTGCCTTCCTCTCCAATTATCTGTGAGTATGTCTGAACTCCTGAGCTTCCCATTGCAGGACCAAATATTAATTTGGTGTCATAGGTTTCTTATCATTAGGGATTGAGCAGGTCTTGCCCAATTAGTAGAAGGCATCATCCACATCCAGTTTCCCCAGGTCCCTGTTTTCTCCAGAATCCCAGAAAGAAGCTCAGTGAATGCAGCAGGTTTTAGCATTCACAGGATTCTAGTTTAAATGTTTCAAGGTTCAGGATTCACATTATATCTCCAGGTCCAGCAGAGAGAACTCCGTGAAAACTTCCACTAAAGATTTGAAACCTGAGTTATATCACCTAGTTTCTGTTTTGAAGCCCAGCCAAGCCCAACTGTATCTTTCTATTCTGATTCAGTTCTATGGCTCTTTTTACCTATTTTGTCTAAGTTTGGCAACGGAAAGATTGAAAGGTGGCCTAACCCATGAAACTGCACCAACTTCACCAGGTATCTGCAGGCCAGGATTAAACAATAAGCTGAGTGGAAGTACAAACAGAGTATGAAATACATCACATTAAGGAAAATAAGTTTGGGTTAATTTCCTATAGTTTTTGAATCAGGATAAATGAAAGCAATAAACTGGGTCTCAAATATGAAAAGGAAATGAATAAAATAAAGTGATAAATATCACTTAAATGTGAAGGTGTAAGAAAAGAAAATTTCATATTCAGAAATAACTTTCCCTTGGAGTAATGGATTGAAACAGAAAGCAAATGCATAGAAAGTCAAAGAAGCTCCATGAAACCTCAGGAAAATGCCCTTAATTCAATTATAACCTGCCTAATGGTAGAGCTTTATATCAGCCTCGGACAGAGATACATGGGCACTTGCAGCAGACTAATAACTTAGTTCTTAGTTAAAACAAAGATTAAAAACAGGTATTTGGTAAGAGAAGAAATTTCTTTCTATGAATGTTTGTTCTGATTTAAATTGGAAATAAAAGATTAATAGCTTATATAGAAAGTAACATTATTTTATAATTTACCTTAACAGACCCTATGTTGCTTTTGATATTTTTGCAACCACACAGCTAAGTTGAAAGCACATTATTGCAGCTTTATTGATGTGTAATTGGAAAATAAGAATTATAAGTATGAAAGTGTATAGATGGTTTGATTTATATGTGTATAGGATTAGCACAATCAAATTAATTAACACATCTATTACCATAAATAGTTACCCTTGTGTGTGTGTGTGTGGTGAAAGTGGTTAGACATTTAAGATTTTACCCTTGTGTGTATTGTATGTGTGTGTGTAGTGGGAGTGGCTAGACATTTAAGATGTTACCCTTGTGTGTGTATATGTGTGTGTGTGTGTGTGTGTGTGGTGGGAGTGGTTAGACACTTAAGATGTACTTTTTGCAAATTTCGAGTAAGCAATACAGTGTTATTAATTATGGTCATCATTTTGTACATTGGATTCCCAGAACAGATTCATCTCATAATTGAAAATTTTTACCTTTTCAGCAAAATCTCCCTATTTTTCATATTTCTCCTGCCCTTGGCAACTGCCATTTACTCTCTAGTTATATGACTTTGAACTTTCTAGACTCATCATGTAAACGATATGCAGCATTTGTATTTCTTAACTTGTCTTATCAATATGAAGGTGTATAGATGGTTCGATATACATATATATATGTATGATTACCATAGTCAAATTAATTAACACATCTATCACCATACATAGTTACCCTTGTGTGTGTCTGCATGTGCATTTGTGTGTGAGTCCTCCAGATTCATCCAAGTTATCACAAATGGCAGGGTTTCCTTCCTTTTTAATGGTTAAATAATCTTTTATTTTATATATAGTATAAGTAACATATGCCTCTCTGTATATATGCATGCATATGTACACATACCGCACTTTCTTTATCTATCAGTGGACAATTAGCTTGTTCCCATATCCTGACTATTGTTACTAGATCATTCTATCCCAGTGAGATAGGACTTGCTCTGCTACTTACTAATTTTGGCAAGTTACTTAACAATTTGCTCCAGTTACATCATCTGTAAAATATGTCTGATAATAATAGTTCTGTCACAGCATTGTTGTAGGAATTAAGGAAGTTAATGTATGTCAACATTTAAAGCAATACATGATACATTGTTAGTGATGAAAAAATATTTTCTTTAATCAAGCTCTGATTGCATTAATGTAAGTTTGATTGCAAATTTTCATCGAACAACTTCCATTTTACGGTCTGGACCACAGAAATTCCTCACTCTTTTTCCATATATACATTACAAAAATTGTCAAGGGATATCAGTCAACGTAGATGACAAGTGGTTTCCATTTCTAAGCTAAAGTTTTATAGCTTATGGAAAGCATGTGGCCAGTTACATTTCATATGTCATATAAGGAGTCACATATAGAATTCTGAGATTCCAGCCCCCATAATTCAAATTTATACTAGTGTTATAATCTTATTGTTACTGTGGTATCAAATAAGCTTTCCAGATGGCCCATCCACTAACATGGCTTTGATTTTTAATAGATTTAGGGTGGTGTGTTAGAAAGAAAATTAGATTTGGAGTTAGGCAAAATGTGTTTTGAATCCTAAACCTGAAATCCCTTAGCTGTCTGAATTTGGGAAAAGTTATTTAAACTTGGTGTAGTTTGCTGTCAGTAGAAAAGTAATAAAACAAAGAGCTCGCAGTGATTCAGAAACATGGAATGTAAATAAAGCAAATACCTCAGTGCTTGGCATGTAGTACACGGTGTTCCTGCCAACCATATTTCCATTTTACCTCTCCCCCTGCCTTTTTTGTCTTTTGTTAAAAGTGCCTTTGTTTTATTCATAAGAAAACGTATGTCCTCACACTCTATGCAGCTTAAGTGTTCATGATATGGAACAATCTCTTGCAATACCCCACATTAGACTGCCAGCACCCTGAATGATTTTTGACAGAATTATTAGAGAAGGTGGTCTGTGCACCATGGAAAGGCCCAGTTTCTGGGAAAGTCTTATTTTCTACCATTCTCAGAGCCTGAGAACGAAATCAAGGCAGAGAATAAAACCAAGCTAAACTGCAAGGCCAAGAAAGTATCAGCCGTGACTGAAGGTAGCTTTCTCCCAGGGTTTAAGTTAATTTTTGTTCATTTCTAAAATGTGGTTCATACTTGTATTAGTTTTAGTTGGCTCTTACTTTCTGCAAACTGAAATACTCTTGGAAAATAGGATAGGTAATAAAAAATGAGGGTATGTTCATTATGTATCTTGCAGATATCAGACTCTCAAAGAACAGAAGCCATACCTTTAATTTCATGGAAACATCAGTCCTGCCTGAGTCTCCAGACTAGAGACCACCAGGGCCCTTGTGAATTTTCAGCTTCACAATTCGCACTTCAGATATTTTTGGTCTCCATAATCAAGTGAGCTAATTCCTTGTAATAAATACCTTTCTATCTATATATACATTCTATGAGCTCTGTTTGGTTCTGTTTCTCTGCAGGATCCTCACTAATATAAAACCCTACTTCTCAAGGCATATGTTCACCTAAAAACACATTTTCTAAGTTTCATTGTAAAAGAATGAGCTTTAAAAAAAAAACAAAACAGGCTATTCAAGTTTTAATACAAATGCAAGACCCTAAAAAATGGATTTTTATCCAGTATGTTTTAACAATTGTTAACACCTTTACTGGTTTGTTTTAAATTGTTATTAAACAAATGGTAGCATGACTACCAAAAACCTACATTAAAAGAGATGGACTTAAAATCTCCAGAGATAAGTCATTTGCTCCCTTTTATGGGTTGAATTATGGCTCTCAAAATGATAGATGGAAGCTCTAACCTCCAGGGCCCCCAAATCTGACATTATTTAGAAATAGGGTCATTGAAGATATGATCACTTAAGTTAATATAAGGCCGTACTGGAGAAGCGCAGGCCCTGCACCCTTTACGACTTGTGTTCTCATACGAGAAAGGAAAGCAATGTGAAGGCACAGAGGGAGAGTGCCCGGTCACAAGGTGGGCAGATGAGCGAGTAGTACAGCTACGAGCCAAGAAAGGCAAGGTAGGATTCGCCCCAACCAGTTTCTGAGGGAAAATGGCCCTGCCAGCACGTTTGTTTTAGATGTATTTATTTATTTTGAGGCAGTCTTGCTTTGTTGCCCTGGATAGAGTGCAGTGGCGTCACGGCTTACAACAACCTCAAACTCTTGGGCTCAAGTGATTCTCTTGCCTAAGGCTCCCAAGTAGCTGGGTCTACAGGTGCCCGCCACAACACCTGGCTATTTGTAGAGATGAGTTCTAGCTGTGGCTCAGGCTGGTCTCGAACCTGCGAGCTCAGGCACTCTACATGCCTCGGCCTCCCAGAGTGCTAGGATTACAGGCGTGAGCCACCATGCTGGGACCCTATTTTAGATTTTAGTCTTCAGAAACGTGAGACAGTAAATCTGTTGTTTTAAGCTTTGTAGTTTATTGTACTTTGTTAATGGAGGCCTTAGGAAACTAAATGGCTGAAATAATGTTTGTTCATTTCAAACTTTGTAGATTTACCTCTAAAGTTACTCTGTTTATATGGAAAAGGATTAAAGAATATTTTAAGTAGTAGTTTATTTTTATAATAAGTCTAATATTAAGAATATTAGTAAATAAAGTAAAGAATAGGGTGGCACTTGTGGCTCAGTGGGTAGGGCGCCAGCCCCATATACCAAGGGTGGAGGGTTCAAAGCCAGCCCGGGCCAAACTGTAACAAAAAAAATGGCGGGGCATTATGGCAGGTGCCTGTAGTCCCAGCTACGTGGGAGGCCCAGGCAAGAGAAATGCCTAAGCCCAAGAACTAGAAGTTGCTGTGAGCTGTGACGCCACACCACTCTACCGAGGGTGACAAAGTGAGACTCTGTCTCTAAAAAAAAAAAAAAAAGAAAGTAAAGAATACTTTTATTTAAAGCCAAACTAAGTGTAATTAAAGTAAAAGCAATATTAAAGACCTAAACTGCTGTGCTATTTTCTGTATTCACATCTCCCACAGAAAAATTCCATGCATGCTATGTTAAAAGCATAGAAGCAAATATAATTATCTACTGATCATCTTTTCAGCCAAAATTATCCTCTGTGATAAAGGCTGTAACCAACTAAGCTCAATTTATTTTCATACTGAGAGTTTTATATAATGTATCATAAAATATTTAACAGAGTTATAAAGCAATGAGCAAGAAAAGATCTTGTCTGCAGATAAATAGACAAATGAGAAAGAACATCAGTATTGAAGATTGATTCCATTTTCAATATACATCTTGTACACATTTTTTTTTTTTTGCAAAGGGGGAATTTGGGAGGAAAGTGAATACATTTGTGTCTGTAGCCAATAATTTCGTCTGTGTTTGACTCTTTCATGGATAGTGTAAGGAATGAAGTAGTCAAAGGGGCTTTGAGAAAGTGACTGGGAAAACAATTTATGAGATAGCAACATCAAGTATAATTTGCCAAAATGGAAGCACACAAAAGAATCCAGGTTATATTCACAGAATATTGCTTTATATGCTCCCTAAGTTTGTTCTTGTGTGTTGTGTTAATATATTTTGCCCTCACTTTGCTAGTGTACACTTTTTATTTATTTATTTATTTATTTATTTATTTTTATTAAATCATGGTTGTGTACATAAATACAACCATGGGGTACAATGTGCTGGTTTCATATACAATTTGAAATCTTTTCATTGAACTGGTTGACATAGCTTTCACGGCATTTTCTTCATTATTTTGTGCAGCCATTTATTTCTACATTTAGTAAGTTTCACCTGTACCCTTCTATGATGGACTGTAAGTGTGGACCCACCAATTACTCTCCCTCCACCACCCCTCCTCAACCTCTCTTACCCCTTTCCCCATGTTCTTGTGTTGTAATTCGGTTATAGCTTTCATATGAAAGCTATAAATTAGTTTCATGGTAGGGCTGAATATATTGGACACTTTTTCTTCCATTCTTGAGATACTTTGCTAAGAAGAATATTTTTCAACTCCATCCATGTAAGCATGAAAGAGGTAAAGTCTCCATCTTTCTTTAAGGCTGCATAATATTCCACGGTGTACATATACCACAATTTATTAATCCATTCATGGGTAGATGGGCACTTGGGATTTTTCCATGACTTAGCAGTTATGAATTGGGCTGCAATAAACATTCTGATACAGCCCTCAGAATGGGAGAAAATATTTGCAGGTTATGCCTCCGACAAAGTTTTAATAACCAGAATCCACAGAGAACTCAAATGTATTAGAAAGAAAAGAACAAGTGATTCCATCTCAGGGTGGGCAAGGGACCTGAACAGAAACTTCTCTGAAGAAGACAGGTGCATGGCCTACAGACACATGAAAAAATGCTCACCATCCTTAATCATCAGAGAAAAGCAAATCAAAACTACTTTGAGATACCATCTAACTCCAATAAGATTATCCCACATCACAAAATCCCAAAACCAGAGATGCTGGCGTGGATGTGGAGAAAAGGGAACACTTCTACATTGCTGGTGGGAATGCACACTAATACATTCCTTTTGGAAGGATGTTTGGAGAATACTTAGAGATCTAAAAATAGGCCTGCCATTCAATCCTATAATTCCTTTACTAGTTATATATCCAGAAGACCAAAAATCACACTACAACAAAGACATCTGTACCAGAATGTTCATTGCAGCCCAATACATAATTGCTAAGTCATGGAAGAAGCC
>CAUYON010071986.1:0-13662 GCA_963573935.1 Arctocebus calabarensis
AGTGCTCTGGCGTCATAGCTCACAGCAACTCCTGAGCTTAGGCGATTCTCTTGCCTCAGCCTCTCAAGTAGCTGGGACTACAGGTGCCCGCCAGAACATCCAGCTATTTTTAGAGATGAGGTCTTGCTCTTGTTCAGGGTGGTCTCAAACCTATGAGTTCAGACAATCCACCCACTTCGGCCTTCCAGAGTGCGAGGATTCCATTCTCTCTTAAACCATTCCAATTCCAACCAGGCTCTTACTCTCAGCATATCACCAAAAACAGCTCTTGTGGCTGCTAACCTGTAGCAGTGGTTACGGCACCAGCCACATGCACTGAGGGTGGCAGGTTCAAACCCGGCCTGGGCCAGCTAAACAACAATGACAACTGCAACAAAAAATTAGCCAGTCATTGTGGCGGGTGCCTATAGTCCCAGCCACTTGGGAGACTGAGGCAAGAGAATCACTCAAGCCCTAGAATTTGAGGTTGCTGTGAGCTGTGATGCCACAGCACTCTACCAAGGGTGAAATAGTGAGACTCTGTCTCAAAAAAAACCCCCCAAAACCCAGCTCTTGTCAGGGTCAATGGCCTCCACATTTCAATGCAATAGTCAATGTTTATTCCTCATTTTACTTGACCTGTAACACCATAGCTGATCACCTGTTTCTTCTTGATATATTTTCTCCATTTGGCTTCTAGAACAGCACACTCTACATTATTCTTGTTTTCTTTTTACCTCAATGGAAAATCCTTACCTGCGACATCTTCCTCCTGCCCCTGACCTCTTAACGCTAGAATGCTCCAGGCCTCAATATTCAGTCCTTTTCTCTGTCTACATTCCCTCTCTGGGGATCTCATCCAATGTAATGGCTTTAAATTCCACCTTTTTATCAATGATTCCCAAATGTACACCTCTCCTCTAAACTCCAAATATATTCAACTGTGTACTCCATATTTCTACTTAGTTACACGTCCAAGATGGAACTCTTAGCCCCTCCCCCCCTTCCCCCTCAATAGATGGCAATTTCCTTCCTTCCAACTGCTCAGGCCTCAGATCAGGACCTGACTCTTTTTTGCATACTCCACATCCAAACCATCAGGAAATCCACACTCTATCCCACACAACATTGCTAGACAACATTTATCACAACTTCCCCAACTGTGGTGGTGCATATGCCTCTTAACTAATATCCCCATTCTTATCACTGCTTGTCTACAATGTATTCTCAACTGAGTAGTCAGAGTGATTGTTTAAAAGATAAATCAAATCATGTCTCTCTTCTGTTCACAATCCTCCACTGGCTCCCTTTCACTTCACTTACAGAAAAGCCAAAGTCCTTACAATGGCTTACAAGACCTTACATAATCTGGTCCTAGTGATCTCTGATCACATTCCCTATCTCCCCTTTGCTCATTCTAATTTATCCACGCTGGCCTCCTTGATCTAAGAAAACACTTAAAGCCTGTTCCCATCTTAGGGCCGTTGCCCTAGCCTTCCCCTCTAAGGGTACCTAGGGATACTCTTCCCTCATGTAGCCCATAGCCACCCACTCCCTTACCTCTAACCCTACTTAAGGTTACATACAACCTGTCTTCCACTCTGTCCCTTCGCTTTTCTCCATAGCACTTATCACCTTCTAAAGCACTATCAAATTTATGTATTTACTAAATTATTAATCTGTTCCCTGTACTAGAACGTAACAAAAGTATAAGTAAACCATTTATATATACTACACATAGTCACACAATAGCCACTATTTACTATACTTTTGTCCTGTTTCCAAAGGAATTCCCACCAACACTTGGGCTGCATTTCTCCAATCTTCTTCTTTTTCATATATGGATGCAAGATGCTGTCTTATGGAAGCAACCTAGAATGGTAAGTATACATGCATTATTATTTCAACTAAAACAAAAAGATAAATTAATCAGACATTAACTTATCTGCTAAAATAAATAGATAAATTAATCTATGTGGCAATTCAGCATGTTAAGCTGGTAAGTAACTAGGAAAAGTTTATCTAGATCACCAAATTTTTCTGTGAATTTTGCATTCATAGAATGTCAAAACAGTGAACTGAAACCACAGTTCTACAATGAGGATTATGACAATATTATAGTTTAAATGTTAAATTTCGTTTTCATGTTAACTGCATACATGATGGTAGAGTTTCTGTGTTTTCAGTCTATTTAAACTGATTTTTTTTAAAGCCGTCAAAAGAGTAATATTTGGTTCAGAAAATTAAACCTTAATCTATGAGATGGCAGTTAGACATTTGTCATGCTTATGTTTATTTGATTTTACATTATATAATGCTGTCTGGCCAGTTGAGGTGGCTCACACTTGTAATCCCAGCACTTTGGGAGCCTGAGGAGGGAGAATTGCTTAAGCTCACAAGTTCAAGATTTGCCTGAGCAAGAGTGAGACCCTGACTCCTAAAAAAATAAAAAAACCAGCTCGGAGCCTATAGCTCACGTGGCTAGGGTGTGAGCCACATACACTGGAGCTGGTGGACTCGAATCCAGCCCGGGCCTGCCAAACAACAATGACAACTACAACCAAAAAGTAGCTGGGCATTGTGGCGGGTACCTGTTGGCCCAGCTACTTGGGAGGCTGAGGCAAGAGAATCACTTAAACCCAAGAGTTTGAGGTTGCTGTGAGCTGTGACACCATAGCACTCTACCCAGGGTGACAGCTTGAGACTCTGTCTCCAAAAAACAAACAAACAAAAAAAAAACCCAACAAATCTTCTTTAAGAATTTCATAACATCATAGTCTCAAAATAATTGCTATTTCAAGTTCAAACACCACTGCTCCCGATTTTTACCTGTTCCTCAAATGAAATGACTCTAGGCTGGATCTTTTCCAAGGTGAAGTGATAAATTTCTTTGGCTGTGCTATCAGGCAGGTTAGGGAGATGTGTGCAGAAATCAGTGAGCAACTGTCGAGAGATGACGAGACTGACATTCTCATTTACCACTTGTTAAAAAATAAGAGAGAAAACATGAGTGATTTACAAATCAATATTTACCTGAAATTAATACTAAAACCAATCTGTATTAGTGTAGCCTTCAAGGCATTATTCAGGGATCGTCATACTCTATCATTGTACATTATGCCATCAGTTTTCTTTATTATATAATGATAACACCAAAATAATAAAAATACTGTAACTTTCTAAGGAACAAAAATGGTGGAAAAAAATTTTAACAGTTAAGAAATTTATGCTAGTGGTGCCCGTGGCTCAGTGGGATGCCAGCCACATACACCAAGGCTGGTGGGTTCAAACCCAGCCCCAGGCCAGCTATAACAACAATGACAAAAAAACATCCAGGAGTTGTGGTGGATGCCTGTAATCCCAGCTACTTGGGAGGCTGAGGCAAGAGAACTGCTAAAGCCCAAGAGTTTGAAGTTGCTGTGAGCTGTGACATCACAACACTCTACCCAGGACAGCATAGTGAGACTCTGTCTCAAAAAAAAAATAAAAATAAATAAATAAAAAGAATTTTATGCTATTTCTCTTCTTTATTTTTCTACAAAGTGAAGGTAGAGAAACACCTGGATTTTTATTTATATGCTTATATCCTACGTAGCTCTAAAAAGGAGTTAAACAATGGAATAATTTTCATGACATTTAAAATATTGCTAGTACAGTTACTTCTACTTGTACTTTCCTAATAAAAACAAAGACTTCAGTCAGCACTAACTTCACTGACATTATTTATAAGTATTTATAAGGTATTATTGTACGTGGTTAACAATAAAAGTTCTAGAGCCACACTCCTTCTACTACTGATGATTATATGACCTCAGACAAGAAACTTAACTTCCTTTTCTTCTATTTCCTCATCTGTAAAATGAGGATAATATCACTTATCTCATATGGTTATCATGAAGCTTAAATACAATAATACACACAAAGCACTTAAATACATATAGCACTCAATAAATGTTACTATAGTTATTATTTATTTTTCAAATGCATTATGCTGGTAAACCACTGCTTAAATTATTCAAGTCTTAAAGCAGCAGTTATTAGGAAAATAAATGATGATTCAAAAACTGTGCAGCTGGCTCAGCACCCGTAGCTCAGCAGTTCAGGCCTAGCCACAAACACCGGGGCTGGCAGGTTCAAACCCAGCCCGGGCCAGCTAAAACAATAATGACAACTGCAACCAAAAAATAGCCAGGCGTTGTGGCAGGCACCTGTAGTCCCAGCTACTTGGGAGGCTGAGGCAAGAGAATCGCTTAAGTCCAAGAGTTTGAGGTCGCTGTGAGCTGTGACGCCGTGGCACTCTACCAGGGTGACAAAGTGAGACTCTGCCTCAAAAAAAACAAAACAGGCTCTGCGCCTGTGGTTCAAGCAGCTAGGGCGCCAGCCACATGCACCTGACCTGGCGGATTCGAATCCAGTCCAGGCCCGCCAAACAACAATGACAGCTGCAACGAAAAAATAGACAGGCATTGTGGCCGGCGCCTGTAGTCCCAGCTATTTGGGAGACGGAGGCAGTAGAATCGCTTGAGCCCAGGAGTTGGAAGTTGCTATAAGCTGTGATGCCACGGCACTCTACCCAGGGGAACAGCTTGAGGCTCTGTCTCAAAAAAAAAAAAAAAAAAAAAAACCAGTAGACTGCTTTCCCAGCAGTTCATAGAACTCAAAGTTTACAAAATGAACTATTCTTTTACTACTACAGAACAATGCTCTCAATAAAGCCATGGCTGTGGCTCAAGTGGTAGGGCACCGGCCCCATATACTGGAGGTGGCGGGTTTAAACCTGGCCCTAGCCAAAAACTGCAAAAAAAAAAAAAAAATTAAAACCATTATTAACAGTTTTTCCAAAACTATTGCCAGTTTGTCCACATTGTAGGCCCTCACTTTCTGAGATAGTAATTTAATGTTCCTATAATAAAGTAGTGTATGATATATAGGGTGGCCATAAAGTTTATGTGCAATTGCACATAAACTAAATTAATACCCTGTATTAATTAGATTTTACTATTGGATGATACTGAATGCATCTGAGAAAACAGTTTCATTACAAGAGCTGTTAGACACTTGTAACAATTTGAAAGATATTATTACACAAACCAGTTCCACTGTGGGTATTATTTACTAGTAACTAAATAAAGATGGTAAATCAGAAAACCTGGTTTCTAGTCTGGGCTCTCCCACTGACCAGCTAAATATCCTAGGAAAAAAAGTGATTTCCTAGCCTGAGCAAGAGTGAGACCCTATCTCTACAAAAAAATCTAAAAAAACCCAGAAAAATTAGCTGGGCATGATAGCACATGCCCTGTAGTCTCAGCTACTTGGGAGGTTGAGGCAGGAGGATGCCTTGAACCCAGAAGTCTTGAGGATGGCAGCGAGCTGTGATGACACCACTGCCCTTTTTTGAGATCCTGTTTCAAAAAAAAGAAAGAAAAGAAAAGGAAAAAAGTTGTTTAATCTTGAGACTCACTTTACAATATATTACTATACAGGGATACCTGAATGTATACTGTGTAGTCGAAAGGTTATTAAAAGAACCTATGTGATGGATGATGGGGATGAAAATACACTGTAAACTGTAAAGCACCATCAAGTGTCATTATTATTGTTAACTCAGTATGAATTCCAGCTGAATTTTGAGTAATTTTCAGGATAATTTGATATGTTTTAAGTTATTGAATAGGCAAAAGTGTCTCGAAGAATGGAAATTCCCTACTTCCTAATTCAAGTCATGCTCTTAATAATAGTTTATACTCAAACAGCAGTTACTACAGAAATACATATATGTATTTATTTTTCTTTGTTTGAGACAGAGTCTCACTGTGTTGCCCTTGATAGAATGCTGTGGTGTCACAGTTCACAGCAACCTCAAACTCTTGGGCTTAAGTGATTCTCTTGCCTCAGCCTCCCAAGTAGCTGGGACTACAGGCGCCCACCACAACACCTGGCTATTTTTTTGTTGAAGTTGTCATTGTTGTTTAGCAGGCCTAGACCGGGTTCGACCTCACCAGCTTCGGTGTATGTGGCTGGCGCCCTAACCACTGAACCACTGAGCCTACAGTCAGATATATTCTAAGCACTTTTATTTTTTTTGAGACAGAGTCTCACAATGTTGCCCTGGGTAGAGTGCCATGGTATCATATAGCTCAGAGCAACCTCAAACTCTTGGGCTCAAGTGATCCTCTTGGCCTCAGCCTCCTGAGCTGCAGGGACTTCAGGCACCTGCCACAATACCTGGCTAGTTTTTTCTATTTTTAGTAGAGATGGGGGTCTTGCTCTTGCTCAGGCTGGTCTGGAACTCATGAGCTCAAGCGATCCACCCGCCTCGGCCTCCCAGAGTGCTAGGATTACAGGCGTGAGCCATCACGTCGGCTTAAGCACTTTATTATTTACGTTAACTCATATAATCTCCCAGTAATTCTAAGCATCACATTCCCATTTATAGAAGAGGCAAAGGAGATATAAAGAGGTTAAATAACTTACCGAAGACCACATAGCTTATAAAATAGCACACCACAGTTTGAATTCAAAATTTTTTTTTTTGGAGACAGTTTTACTTTGTCGCCCTCGGTAGTACTATGGTGTCACAGCTCATAGCAACCTCCAACTCCTGGGCTTAGGTGATTCTCTTGCCTCAGCCTCCCGAGTAGCTGGGACTATAGGTGCCTGCCACAATGCCTGGCTATTTTTTTTGTTGCAGTTTGGCCGGGGCCAGCTTTGAACCCGCCACCCTAGTATATGGGGCTGGTGCCCTACCCACTGAGCCACAGGCCCCGCCCTCAAATTCTTCTCTTTATCATTATGCTTTATTAGTGGTTCTCAACCTTCCTAATGCCTTGAACCTTTAATATAGTCCAAAGGGGTTGCAACCCACAGGTTGAGAACCTCTGTGCTATCTAGTCTCTCATCAGCTACTATAACAATAACTACACAAAATCTTAATTGGGATTCTGAAGACAATTCATCAAAAATTAATCAAGCTGTAAATAGTTTAAATTCTAAAAATTAATCAATTTCAATGCATATTTAACATTGATAATTTGATATATAACATCAATTAAGTAAGTTTTAAAGTCCTATCTCAGTAATACAAGGCAAAGATGGAATTTCCATTTTACTTACTTGCTTCCACAAAAGCTTTCAAAGCTTCTAGTTGATCTGCTCCGGATAGTTGAATAGCTTTTTCCAGGATCTGACGATACCTGAAACAATATCAAATAAAAATAATGTCTGAGGGCACTGTATTGTTAAATGCAAACTTAGAGGTTTATTCATTAACTTTTAACTTTGATGTGTACTTATTCATTTCTATTCCCCCTGGTTTCCTTCATAGCGCTCTAGTGTGTGGTTTTCTTTAGAGTACACCACAGTTTTTGCCTTTGTTCTTGTTTTCGTTTTGTTTTCTGAGACCAAGACTTGCTCCGGCTAGAGTGCAGTGTCTTCTTAGCTAACTGTAACCTCAAAGCCCTGGGCGCAAGCCTTCCTTCTGACTCAGTCTCCCATGTAGCTGGAACTACAAGCGTGCCCCACTCAGATGGGCCTCACTATTCCCCAGCTGGTTTTTACCTCAGCCTCCCAAAGTTCTAGGATTACAGGTGTGAGAAATTGTGCACAGCCTTTTTTTAATAGTTTCTAGTTCATCACAAGAAATACTAAATACAGTTCGAAGGTGCCACTTCTTCCAGTTTTCATTACAGTATACCAGAATTTTTCTAAAGTTTCAAGCCAATCAAAAGAAAGTGACTCTTTAACTCTAAGTTACTTAATCTAAGGTGCCATTTTTTCTTGAAAATTTTTGTGTGAATTTAAAATAAAAAGCCAATTTCCTCTCAAATGCCTTGTAAGATAAGCTATATTTCCTTCGACTATGTATTACAGACATTATTTGAGTTGACGCAGACCTTTTCCTCTTGTAGACTTAAGAATCTAGGTTCACCAACAATAGGATAACACTGACGAGGCAATGAAGCCAAACATTAGGGACTGAATGTGTTAGTCTACACACAGTAAACTCCACCAAACCAGGTGGCGCCTGTTGCTCGTCGAGTAGGGCGCTAGCCCCATATACTGAAGGTGGCGGGTTCAAACCTGGCCTCGGCTGAACTACAAAACAGAAAAATAACCAGGCGTTGTGGCGGGCGCCTGTAGTCCCAGCTACTCGGGAGGCTGAGGCAAGATAATCGCCTAAGCCCAGGAGTTGGAGGTTGCTGTGAGCTGTGTGACACCACGGCAATCTACCGAGGGGGATAAAGTGAGACTCTCTCTGTCTCTACAAAAAAAACTCCACCAAACCAAACATGCTAATGGAACAGCCTTTCTGCTGTCAGACAGCACCTATTTTTTTTTATTTATATCCAATTCTAACAACTATTCTTCCTAATAGCTATGACCCCGTCAGATTTAAATGAGCATTCTACGAAGATTAAGAGAAATGCTAAAAACAGAAACAATGACAATTATGGGGCAATAGCAAATTCTTTTCTAAAATACAAGCTCCATGAGGACAGAGATTTTTACCTGCTTTCTTCACTGCTGTATATTTAGTGTCTCAAAAAGTACTTGTCACATCACAAGCACTCAAATATTCAACAGTAGTGGTAACATTTCTTGAATTATGTGATATGTGAATATTATACTATTCTTCATAGCTTTTGTCTTGAAGAGGTAATGTATTAATTCAGAAGAGAGTAAAACTGAAGAGAGTAAAATCCAAATGGGTCACAGAAGACTTCACGGATAAGAATAACTTTTTTATCAGGTATTCAATACGCACCCAATGGTAAAGACAGAAAAGTAATATGGATAATGTGATAAGTACAAATCATTTTCCTTAAAAAATAATTATAGAGGGGCAGCGCCTGTGGTGCAAGGAGTAGGGCACCAGCCCCATATGCCGGAGGTGGCGAGTTCAAACCCTGTCCTGGCCAAAAAATTAAAAAATAAAAAATAATTATAGAGGAAAATAAATGTCATTAAGGTATCTGCCCTCTCCATTTATCATCTATAAATGTTTATTGATCATCTGTTATGTATATGAACCCAAGTTCAGTACATCGATTCCTAGTTTCTTAGCACTTTAATTTGTTGATAAATAAAACATAAATACATGAAAATATACCATAATCATTATTTAAGATTAAAATGAGGCTAAGTGTAGTAGCTCATGCCCATAATCCCAGCACTTTGGGAGGCTAAGGTAAGGGGACTGCTTGAAGCCAGGAGTTTGAGACCACACTGCACAACATAGCAAGACTCCATCTCTACAACAAAGAAGTAGCAGGTGTGGTAGCATGCGCCTATTCAGGACGCTGAGCTGGGAGGCTCCCTTATGCCCAGGAGTTTGAGGTTGCAGTGAGCTATGATTTTGCCACTGAACTCTAACCTGGGCAACACAGCAAGACCCTATCTTTACAAAGAAAAAAAAAAAGATCAAAATGAGTGGTATAGGTCTGTATTAATAATCTCCCACGTACAGTAATGCTGGACTCAATGATTGGACCAAACTTACCCCCCCAAACAAAAACTTAACATTAAAAGCCAAAAGAAATGCAACCCTCCCCCCCCAAAATTAATAGCGTAAAATCCCAACAAGAAAGAGAAAAGGGGGAGAGAATGAAGAGGTGAACCACAACTTCTGCCTAAGGACATTTCTTGACAGAGGAAAGACAGCTGAGAGGCAGAGTAGCACTTCTGATAGGGAGGATAGAGGGGGCTCTGCTTTGGACTCTTCTGCAAACCTGCTGCAAACACTGAGAAGGAAGCTTCAATTTCTGGCAGACTAATTGAGCTGGATGAATGGGAATACAAATTCTTTGTCTGCCAAAGGAAGAAACATTAGCACTTTGAAAATATGGTCACAAATTCTATTCCAAGAATCATGTAGGTGAACCAAAAGATTCTGAAGGCTTGGTCCTAGACTGTTAGCACCCTTACTTGCCTACTAGAAGGAAATGCAAATTCCCTCTGAAAGACAGTATCTTGGTCCTCTAGTTGTTTCTAAAAATACTTTTTTTTTGAGACAGAGCCTCAAGCTGTCGCCCTGGATAGAGTGCTGTGGCATCACAGCTCACAGCAACCACCAATTCCTGGGCTCAAGCAAGTCTCCTGCCTCTGCCTCCCAAGTAGCTGGGACTACAGGCGCCCGCCACCATGCCCGACCATTTTTTGGTTGCAGCCTTCATTGTTGTCTGGAGGGCCCGGCCTGGATTTGAACCCGCCAGCTCAGGTGTCTGTGGCTGGCGCCTTAGCTTATTGAGCCAGAGTCGCTGAACCCAGAGTCTTACTTTTTTGCCCTTGGTAGAAGTGCTGTGGCATCACAGCTGAAAGCAATCTCAAACTGTTTAGGCTCAAGTGATCCTCTTGCCTCAGCCTCCCAAATAGCTGGGACTAGACACTCCTGGCTATTTTTGGAGACAAGGTCTCACTCTTGCTCAGGCTGGTCTCAAACTCCTAAGCTCAGGCAATACACCTGCCTCAGCCTTCCAGAGTGCTAGGATTACAGGCATGAGCACAGTAAAAATACGCTTTTAAATAATTTCCCCAACAAGAATTAGTAAGCCACAAGACAACACAAGCCAGAATTAATAAAAGCAACAGACAATAGCAACAATCAGGGACTCAGATACTGGCTGGAGTTATCAGGAAGACTGTAATACAATTATGCTTACCATGCTCAGAAAGATAAAATTCAGCAACAAACTGAAATCATAAAAAGTGTCATTTGAAAACAGAATCACCAAAATTACAGAGCTAAGAGATAACACAAGGGCAGCGCCTGTGGCTCAAAGGAGTAGGGCGCCGGACCCATATGCTGGGGGTGGCAGGTTCAAACCCAGCCCCGGCCAAAAATTGCAGAAAAAAAAAAACCACAACCAAACTTAGAGACTTAATGGAGTTTAACAGCAGAGCACTGATAAATTAGCAGGTCTGAAGATCCTACCCAGAATAAAGCATTGAAATGGAAAATATAGAAGACAGAGTAGGAGACACAGAGGTTAACAAGGGTTTCACTGTAGCCTAGAGGAGAAAATGAATGAACAAAGGGATCATTTAAAAGATACAACCAAAAATTCAGCATTAATGATAGACTCTAATCTACTAATTGAAGAAACTCAGTGAAGGCCAGACATTGGCTTATACCTGTAATCCCAGCACTTTGGGAGGCCAAGGCAGGAGAATTGTTTAAGGTCAGAAGTTTGAGACCAACCTGAGCAAAATAGAATAATGCTGTCTCTACAAAAAATAGAAAGCAACTAGCCAGTCCTGTTGGTTTGTGCCTATAGTCTCAGCTACTCAGGAGGCTAAGGCAGGAGGTGCACTTGAATCTAAGAATTTGAAGTTACAGCAAGCTATTGTGATGTCATTGCACTATAGCCTGGGTGACAGAGTGAGACCCTATCTTAAAAATAAATTAAAAAACACACATTTTTTTTCTACTCCTAGTATCCATGCCCCTTCACAATGTAAGCAACTCAGTAGCTTTTCACATCAAGAGATAGATTTCCTCACCTCTTGAAAATGGCCTTGTTTGGCCAATGGAGTGTTGTTGGTGCCAGGGACGCCATGTCTCTGGCCCCACCCAGGGCCTTGTTGGACTTGGGACACTAGGTCTCCGGTCCTGGCCCACTCTACTGTCTGGATATGGGCCACTGCTCCAGCTTACTCCGGGTAGGTCTCATTCAGGTCTAAGGTGCCGAAGCACCTTAGAAGTCACAGTCAGTATTATTAGGAGCAAATGTCTCAGCAGCACTGTTAGTAAGGGAGCACTGATCAGGTGTCCTCCCAGCAAGAAACAGAGCAAGAGGAGGAGCCCCGACTAGCTTCTCCCATGGCTCTTTACAGAAGTGACACACTACAGGTGTGGAGACTGCTATGCGATAACACATGTGTTCTCGTCTCCTGCTCTTACATATGCTCTTTAATGAGACCAATGATGTTAAATTCCTTCCCCGATCCCTTGTCACCAAGGTATTACTTTCAGGTGGGCTCCTACAGAATGTGGTAGACATGAAGTACCAGTTTTCTCAAGAGGTGTATGAGTCTGTCATTTGGAACCCTGCTATGGTACCAGAACCCTCTAGCTGATGATATACAATGGGGAACAATAGAGACAGAGACAGAACAAGAGAATCTGAATTAGAAGAGACTTCTGAAGTTAGACTGTATGTTCTCTATTGTATGATTGTGTGTGTGCATAACATCCAATTTTACAGCTCTATTTCATTCTATTACTACAAAGTTCTAATCCAAAATCTACCTCTGTGCAACAGCAGATAATCTATTTTCTTTTCTGAAAAATGGCTTTTCTAATAGGCAAAGGCAGCTAAGAGTTCTCCCATTAGTAAGAGCTTCTTGTAAAATGACGTTTAAACTCCAAAGGCCTGCTTATCCTCCTCCAGGTACTCTCCGTATCACAGAACTGGGGAGAAACAAAAAGTCATATTTCCATAGGATTAACTCAACAAAAACTTATAATCCATGATCTCATACCTGCCCTCAAATAAATCACATCCTAGTTAGGGAAACAGACAAGTAAATAGACCAAACAATTTAGTGCTGTGGGCACTAACCAGGAAGACAACTAACCAGGTCCTGTGTGTAGATGGTTATGAGTGTGTATTGGTGGTTGCTCAGAGAAGTCTCTCTGGAAAAATTAACATTTGAATTTGTTTGGCATAACCAAGGAGGTTTTAGTTAAGTGAATAAGAAAGGTTATCACGGCTCAGCACCTGTGGCTCAATGGGCTAAGGTGCCAGCCACGTACACCTGACCTGGCGGGATCGAATCCAGTCCGGGCTCGCCAAACAACAATGATGGCTGCAACCAAAAAATGGCCGGGCATTGTGGTGGGTGCCGGTGGTCCCAGCTACTTGGGAGGCAGAGGCAGGAGACTCGCTTGAGCCCAGGAATTGAAGGCTGCTGTGAGCTGTGATGCCACAACACTCTATCCAGGGTGCACAGCACTCTATCCAGGGTGACAGCTTGAGGCTCTGTCTCAAAAAAAAAGAAAGGCGGGGGGAGGATGGGTAGAGGGAGGGCAATTAGTGGGAACACACCTACGGTGCATCTTAGCAGGGTACTGGCGAAACTTATTAAAGGTAGAGTATTAATGTCTTTATATAGTGATCAAGGAAATGCCATGAAGGATATCTGTTACAGTATGATCAAAATATTTCTGAATGTATATGAATCGTGCTCTGTGATTGCACCAATGTACATAATTATGATTCAATAAAATTATTAAAAAATAATAATAATTGAAATCTCATCATGTTGAGTAGTACCTTCAACAAATATGAAATGTATGTCTTTATACTTCTTTACTTTGGTCAGATTTTAAGCCTGTTATATCTGCAAATATGATTGCAACCCCTGCTTTTTTCTGTTTTCCATTTGCCTGGAATATAGATCACCATCCCTTCACCTTGAGTCTAAATTTATCTTTTAAGGTGAGATTCTTGTATGCAGCAGATGTCTGTCCTGAGTTTTTCTATCCAGTAAGCCAACCTATGCCTCTTTAGAGGACAATTTAAACCATTCACATTAATTGAAAGTAATGATAAATCTTTAGAAAGTCCAGTGGACATTTTTAGTCCTTTCCTTACTGTGGAAGATGAAATTTGATAAATAGTTTCTGGGTGTGTTTACTTTTGTGATGGAGGTTTGTGCTGGTCATTGTTGAGGATAGGTCTG
>CAUYON010071987.1:0-10312 GCA_963573935.1 Arctocebus calabarensis
AAGCAACAATGATGGCTGCAACCAAAAAATGGCCGGGCGTTGTGGCGGGCGCCTGTAGTCCCAGCTACTTGGGAGGCAGAGGCAAGAGACTCGCTTGAGCCCGGGAATTGGAGGTTGCTGTGAGCTGTGATGTCACAGCACTCTACCCAGGGTGACAGCTTGAGGCTCTGTCTCAAAAAAAAAGAAGAATGTTTTATGCTTCCTTTCATTTTAAGTAAATGTGTAATTAAGAAAGGACTTTTAGGTTCAGCGTCTATAGCCCAGGCTCTGCTACTTTTTAGCTGTGTGCCCTTGGGGAAGTTACTTAATCTCTTTGAGCTTCAGTTTTTCCATCTAAACTGGGCATTATTGATGTCTGTATCAATGATGATGATTATTTAAATAGCAACTCACACTAAGCATGGCACTATGTAACATGCTGTTATTTACAATTTATGTAAATTAATTCAATCCTCACAACATTCTTATGAGAAAGGTAAGATTTTTACATTTTTAGAAGTTTAGATATCTAAGCAAAGTCACACAACTAGGAAATGATGGGGTTTAGATTAATATCCTGGCAATCTGGATTTTCTCTTTTGGGCTCCATAGAACTAGCTTGTTGCAGACCAACTCTCCCACCAGGAATAACTAAAAAGCAGAGTGAAATATATTTTAAAAATCTGTTTGAAGGCATTGGAGATCTACCAAGGGAGCCAGGACTTCAGAGGCCACCATTCTGGAGTACAGGGAAGCCTAGAGAGGTCGGCTTGATGTTCAGTGTGACACTTCTCCTTGGGGCAGTGGCTGATTTGTAAGTTGTGGCTGAGAAACTGAGAAGGTGAGCAGAAAGTGACTGTGGAAAGTTGAGAGGCTAAGCAGATTTAGCACTCTTATGAGTGCTGTGGATAGAAATTGGAGTTCAGGCCCTACCAGGAAGGAAGAACTCTCATAAATACTCAAGTCTTTCTAGTTGGGACCACTGAAGTGTTGTTTATGGAGGAAGGCTGCATCAGAAATAGACACGGCCTCACAAAGATTGAAGCTCAGCTTTAAGTTAGTTCAGTTGTGATTGGTTCAGGATGCTCTGCCTCTGCTTTTAACTGCCTGCTAGAAGCCAGAGTGAATCCTTTTGAGGCAGATAGCATCATTCAGAGCCTCATATTGTCATCTTCAGTTTTTATAAGTGTCCAGCATTTATTCAAAATTGTCAGACATTCCAGGAGACTAGACCAAATTATCCAAAACCTAGAGATATTGGTAATGAGTGGATCAGGCTCAAACTTTCATAATAACTGAGATCAAGATGAACAATTTCAGCAGAGACCTAGAAACTATAAAAAGAAATCAGATGAATATTTTTCAAACTGAAAGCTTAGAAGTAAGATTAATAACTCAGTAAATGGGTTTATCAACAGATAAGATACAAACAAAGAAATGCTATTTTATTTATTTTTTATTTTTTATTTTTTTGAGGCAGAGTCTCACTGTGTTGCCCTTCAATAGTGCCATGGTGTCACAGCTCACAGCAACCTCAAACATATGGGTTTAAGTGATTCTCTTGCCTCAGCCTCCCAAGTAGTTGGGACTACAGGTGCCTGCCACAACACCTGGCTATTTTTTGTTGTTGTTGTCATTGTTGTTTAGCCGGCCCGGGCCGGGTTCAAACCCACCAGCCCCAGTATATGTGGCCAACGCCCTAACCACTAAGCTATGGCACCAAGCTAAGACTAGCTATGTTTTAAGAAATAAAATAGAGATAATTTGTTATCAATAGACCTGTACTGAAGTGAATCCTGAAGTAAAGTTTTTTAGACAGAAGGAGAATGATCCCAATGAAAGCATGGGATCATGGGTGTGGGAAGCAAAGAAAGGGTAAATTTATGGAAGAAGCTAAATGAATATCAAAGTTTAATTATGTGTAGAATTATATGTTTTGTGTGACACAGCACGAAGATGGGGCAAGAGTAAATGGTGTTCGTGTACTACGGTTCTTTCATTGTCTGGTTGTGTGTAAAGTATTGATTTATACTCCTGAATTATATATTATGATCTCTAAGGTAACCACTAAAAGAATAGTAACAAAACATATAAATAACAAGCTAATACAAGCTTTGACAATTAAGTTTGTGAACTCGTCCTAAAAAAATGCTACATACCTCATTTTTTAATATTACTATAGTCACTACCTAAGTACTCCCTTTAGGAAGCTATGCCTACTCTACTCTTCAAAGCAATTTTGGACCTCTTTTTTTTTTTTTTTTGAGAGAAAGAGTCTTACTCTGTTGCCCTAGGTAGAGTCCTGAGGTGTCACAGCTCACAGCAACCTCAGACTCCTGGGTTCCAGCAATCCTCTGGTATCAGCCTCCCAAGTAGCTGGGACTACAGATGCTTGCCACAACGCCTGGCTAGTTTTTCTATTTTTAGTAGAGACAGGGTCTCACTCTTGCTCAGGCTAGTCTCGCTGGATTACAGGCATGAGCCACTGTGCCCAGCCAATTTTGAACCTCCTTTTCTGGAATGACCATCAGAGTTGTCACTGTATTACCCTTGATGTCCTGAATGTCATAAAAATGTCTTCCTTTCAATATTTCCTTTATCTTCAGGTAAAGAAAAAAGTCATCGAGGGCCAGATCAGGTGAGTAGGAAGGGTGTCCAAAATAGTTATTTGTTTACTGGATAAAAATTCCCTCACAGACATTGCTAGTGTGCAGTGCTGTGTGAGCTGGTGCATTAATCGTGATGCAAGACCCATGAGTTGCTGGCCAAGATTTTTAGAGAAGATTTTCCTGTTTGTTTATCAATGTTTACTTGTTCAGTTATGCTTCTTACAGGCAGGTGACAATTTTGAAACATAATTTGACAGATTTTAGCAATATTTTTATTAGTTTTGTTCATTACTGGCTACCCTGACCTCTCATCATCAGTGATGCTTTTTCTGCCCTCAGAAAAACATTTAATCCATTTGTACACTGTCATTTTCTTCATAGCATTATACCCATAAACTTGGACTAATATGTCACTGATTTCACTTACACTCTTGCCAGATTTAGCAAGAAATTTACGAATGTTTGTTGCTTTAATTCAAGCTCTGATTAGGACAGCACACAAAATCACACAACAACAGTAATGAACATCATTCATCAAAAGACCACCACACAATGACAGGAACACAAATGAGACACTGATAAACTGAGGTTATAAAACCTTACTGAGTTGTTTGTACAGTGCTACCAATGTAAGTGCATGGCGACATGTTTGCAAACTTAATTGTCAGACTTTGTACTTGGGAAAATGAGTTAATAAGACACTTAACTAAAAAGAAGTCTAGAAATGAGTGAAAAAGGAACAGAAGAGGATAGGTGCTTTAAATAGGAAACAATACAATGATTGATTTAAAGCTACGTTTAGTTAGCTGCGTTAAACGTAAACATTTATACAGATGAAAAATATAGTTCTTTTTTAAAAATAAATATGTATAGCTTGTAAGATTTATAGCTGGAAGTTTAAGATATGGAAAAGTTGGCTCAGCGCCTGTGGCTCAATAGGCTAAGGTGCCAACCACATACACCTGAGCTGGCGGGTTTGAATCCAGGCTGGGCCTGCCAAACAACAATGACGGCTGCAACCAAAAAAATGGCCGGGCATTGTGGCAGGCCCCTATAGTCTCAGCTACTTGGGAGGCAGAGGCAGGAGACTTGCTTGAGCCCAGGAATTGGAGGTTGCTGTGAGCTGTGGGACTACAGGCGCCCGCCACAATGCCTGGCCATTTTTTTTTGTTGCAGCCATCATTATTGTTTGGCTGGCCCGGGCTGGATTCGAACCCGCCAGCTCAGGTGTACGTGGCTGGCGCCTTAGCCCATTGAGCCACAGGCACCGAGCCAGGGGAAGAACTATTTTCAAACCATATATCTAATAAGAGATTAATATCCAAATTTATAAAGAATTTTTACAACTCAGTAGCAGAAAAACAAATAACCCCATTAAAAAATAGGCAAAGGGCCTGAATAGACATTTCTCCAAAGATGATGTAAAAGTGGCCAACAGACATATGAAAAGGTGCTTAACATTATTAATCATCAAGGAAACACACATCAAAACTGCTATGAAATAACCATCTCACCTAGCCATCTCTTTAATAACAGCATCCTAATAACCATTAGTATTAAAGAGTCAAAAGGTGGGCGGTGCCTGTGGCTCAGAAGGCAGGGCGCCAGCCCCATATACGAAGGGTGGCGGGTTCATACCCAGCTCCTGCCAAACTGCAACAAAAAGAAATAGCAGGCACCTGTAGTCCCAGCTACTCGGGAGGCTGAGGCAAGGGAATCGCCTAAGCCCAGGAGTTGGAGGTTGCTGTGAGCTGTGTGACACCACAGCATTCTACCGAGGGTGAGTGGTTAAAGTTAGACTCTATCTCTACAAAAAAAAAAAAAAAAGGTCAAAAGCTAGGAAATACTGGCAAGAATGTTGAGAAAAAGGATTCCTGGTACACTGTAGGGGAGAATGTAAGTTGGTATAGCCACTATGAAGGTTTCTAAAGAAATTAAAAATAGAACTACCCAGTAAACCTCCTTCTGGGACTCAATCCAAAGAAAATGAAATTGACACCTGGTGAAGATCTCTGTACTCCACCTTGTGAAGGTATTTGCTCTCTCGTGTTAATTGCAGCATTATGCACAAGAGCCAAAATATGGAAACAACCTAACTGTCCACAGTGGATGAGTGGATAAACAATCTGTGTTGAAATGTTATATATACAGGCTTGGCACCTGTAGCTCCGTGGCTAGAGCGCCAGCTGCATACACAGGAGCTGGTGGGTTCAGACCTGGCCCCAGTCTGCCAAACAACAATAACAACTACAAAAAAAAAAAAAAAGAAAGAAAGAAATGTTATATATACGATAGGGTATTGTTCAGCCTTGAAAAGAAAATCTTGCTATTTGCTATAACATGAATGTACCTGGTGAGCATTATGCTAAGTGATATAAGTCAGACACAGAAAGAAAAATATTACATGATACACTTATCTATAGAATCTTCAAAAAAAAATAGTCAAATATTCAGAGAGAATAAAACAGTGATTTGGGGGATGGGTTGGAGGCAGAAGAAGGGAGGAGATATAGGTCAGAGGACATAAAGTAACGGATAAGTAGGATAAACAAGGATAGAGATCTAATATACAACATGAGGACCATAGGTAATAAAATTGTACTATATTTGGCATTTCTGCTAAATGTGAAGATTTTAGTTGCTCTTGCCACAAAAAAGGGCAATTATAGGAGATGATGGATAGCTATGTTAATTTTCCATGAACCATTATGTTAATGGTAAACCTTTTACTATCAATGTGTATCCCATAACAACATATTGTATACCTTAAATAAACACAATAAAGTAATTTTTAGAAAAGAAATAAGAAGAGGTATACTATGCAGACTTCACCAGCCCCTGCTCTTGTGATGTGTCACACATGCCTTGTAATGTGGTTGCTAGATTTGAATCTGGTAATCTTCAGTTTTTAATGTTGCCCTTGATGCATATTAATACCCAGTCAATGTCGCTGTTACGTTGGAAGCACCTTGTTTCTTGATGTATTTTCCCCATTTTGCTCCAATATGTGAAGGACTGTATCTCTCGTACCATTCTACATGCTTGTCTCTTAGATTGCTTGATTTTTCAGTAGCTTCTATACTCACACATTCTGTCCTTTGTGTCACGTCTTTCCTGACTGCTCTGGCTCTTGTTATTTCTTTTTATTTTCTGTTCAGAATACTTTTATTAAGACAGTGGATGCTCAACAGACTTTGTTGAAGTGGACAATATCTTTAAAATGCTAAAATAAGAAAAATGTGCTTAAAGGCATAAACTTTAGTTATGTGGATAGTTAAAATGTTTATGGAATGGTGTTATTTCTTATCTTTATTTTGAATTTGCTCTTTCATGCCTCTCCTAATGGTAATTTGTGAATTATTTTATGCTGAAGTCATTTCCATTGACTGCAGTTTCCAATACAAATGGCATTCTTTTTTCTTTCCCTTGATCTTTTATGAAAATGTTCCAAGTTTTCAAAATTCCTATTTCAGAAGTAATTATCCACAGAATGGATATAGATTTCTTCTATCATATATCAGTTGTCTTTTAGCATGAGGGCTTTTACAGACTAGGCAGGGATGTAATTCTTTATTTATAATGATAATACTATAGGCTCGGAACCTGTGGCTCAAGCAGCTAAGGCGCCAGCCACATACACCTGAGCTGGCGAGTTTGAATCCAGCCCGGGCCCACCAAACAATGATGGCTGCAACCAAAAAATAGCCAGCATTGTCGCGGCCACCTGTGGTTCCAGTTGTTTGGGAGGCTGAGGCAGGAGAATCGCTTGAGCTCAGGAATTGGAGGTTGCTGTGAGCTGTGATGCCATGGCACTCTACCCAGGGTGACAGCTTGAGGCTCCGTCTCAAAAAAAAAAAAAAAACAAACTATATAACTAATTGGAGACTGGTTTGAACTTTGTCCAGCAGTGTCTTATGCGTTGGTTAAACATCAGCGAGTGACATGTGAGCAGACTAGTCTGTTCTACTCTGACTGTGATGTTCCATGTTAGCTTTAGGGAAGTCCTCTTGCTTTCTGTCAGACTGAAGGAAAGGATTAACGTTAATTCTCAATTTTAAATGATTAAATTATTTTAATTAATTAAAATTGTTATATTGACTCAGCTTGATTCACCCCAAATGAGTTCCCCAGACAAATAAAATTGGGGTACTTTGGGACCGAATTTGACCTCCTACCCCTATGCTGGTAGGTACTTTTGTACCTAGGGAATATTATAAGATGTTTGTTTGTTTTTTGAGACAGAGTCTCACTTTGTAGCCCTTGGTAGAGTGCTATGGCGTCATAGCTCACAGCAACCTCAAAGTCTTGGGCTTAAGTGATTTTCTTGCCTCAGCCTCCCAAGTATCTGGGATTACAGGTGCCAGCACACCACCACCGCACCCGGCCTATAAGTTGTTTAGAAATGACTGGACTTGATAGAGGTGTAAGATGGGCTTTTCAGTTTCTTCCTCCTGTTGATATGGGAATGTAAAATTTATCATAGCTAATTTGTTGGGTAGCAATAACACCAACCATCTGTATCCTTTTTTCTCTGTATTGAATATGGGACTTAATTCTGGGAGCTTTTCTTTTGGGTTTTTTTTTTTTTTTTTGAGACAGAGTCTCACTATGTCACCCCTGGTGGTGTTACAGCTCACAGCAACTTCAAACTCTTCAAGCCTCAGCCTTACCTCAACCTCAGGCTCTACAAGCACCAGCCACAACACCAGGCTGTTTTTTTGTTGCAGTTGTCATTGTTGTTTAGTAGGCCCAGGGTGGGTTCAAACCCACCAGCCTCCGTGTATATGGCCAGTGCCCTAACCACTGAGCTATGGAGGCCAAGCCAATTCTGGGAGTTTTAAAATCACCCTTTTCTTGTAAAATTTACCTGGTATTAAAAAACTATATAAGTTCTTATAAATTAAGTAATAATTTCTTCATAGCAAGTCATATGATCGGGACCACCAAGGCTATTATCTACTAGAGAAGAAAGGTAGAACTCATTATTTTTGGTTTTACTCCTGTATTCATTACTGTTTTTTTCATTTCTCTTTGAACAGGTTGTTCCTTTCAACAGCTTCTGATGAAATACAGGAACATATTTTATTACTTGAAAGATTGTCATAAATTACAAGGAGTTGGAAAGTTAAATCCCAGATTAATGATAGCCATATTGTATTGTTTAATAGGCAGTGAAGTCAACTGTGCAAACCATCACTGTTGGAGGAGTGAGCACATCACAGTTTAAAACAATTATTCCTCTGGCAACTGCTCCCAATGTCCAGCAGATTCAAGTGCCTGGAAGCAAGTTTCATTATGTCCGCCTTGTTACTGCCACAACAGCCAGTAGCTCAACTCAGCCAGTTAGTCAGAATCCCAGTACAAACACTCAGCCTCTTCAGCAAGGTTAGTAACCATTTTTGTTTTTAAGTAGTAACTAATTCTTTTAACATTATTCAAGAACATTGGTCCTTGTTGAAATCCTGATTAAGTGTGGCATTTCAGCTGAGAATTTGAATCAGTGGCTATTATAGGAGCAAAGAAATAGAATCAGAGTTTTATATAACTATAGTATTCCTTCTGTTTGAAGTTGGTACACTGTGTACTATTAGGATAATACCAGTAATAATAATAGCTTGTTCATTTGTTAGCCTTTTTATTGCTGCTTTAAAAACCTACCTTTTATGCCAGTGCGACAGATTTAAAGGTAACCAAATTATTTGTCTTCTAAACTATTAAACTCTTTGATAGGGTTTGGATTGGTTGAAATGACAAATAAATGAAAAGTAAGAACTTAATATAATTTTCAGCTTTACTTCTTTTGAATCTATGATTGCTAAAAATTAAAATGTTATGTTTTGCTCACGTGTATTTTTTTCCGGAGAGTATTCCTATGTGTTGCATCTCCATTTTCTTTGTTTGTGTTTAATCCTCCTACCCCCTGATACATATACACAGGCACGTATATAACATTTCTCATATTTATCTACTTGAAAAAATTGAATGGCATGAAAGGATCATGATATTTTGTAGTTGAGGGCTTAAGTTTTCCTTTAGAAGACTACTTTGTCTTCTGTCAAAAAGCAGTTGATAACAAACCAGTGATTTATTGTTTATGGGAAGTAAATAGAAGAATTAAAGACCAGTTGCATACTCTTTCCTTTTTATGAAGACATCAGAGGTTTAGAGCTATTTATTGCTGATGGCTAGGTCACCGGAGGGAAACTGTAGAAGAAAAAAACTACTTCTTTTTCAAATTACTGAAGCAAGGAAATGGAGTAAACAGTATTTTGGTGTGTTTTCATATTACATTAGACACATCCAGTAATTATATTTTCTAATTCCTCTGTAAACTGATTTTGGAAGAGAATCATTATCCTAATGTTCTTAATGAGAAGACAAATGAAACTTGCATATTGTTGACTAAGGGAATCAAATTTTATATTTTCTCAGTACTTAAAGTTAGCAGGATATTGAGAAAAATGCTACAGGTCCAATCTACTTAGGTTTCACAATATAAGGCAGTTACTAGATATATGGGTTATATTCTATATATTTGTGTTTCTGTGTGCATAGTATTCTGAAAATCCACTTAATGGATTAATCCTAATGAATGTTAACATTAATTTACTCATTAGCAAGAATGAGTGTAAGTAAAATTTAGTATAAGAACGAGAGAGCGGGGAGGGAAAGGTACATTTCCGAACGCAGAGTGGACTGTGCCTTCTTTTCTACCTTTATGTCTATCTTTCTGCCTGTCTCTGCTTTTCCTTTTCTGTTTCTTTCCCCGCAGCCCCTCATCTCACTCTGCTTCCTTGCTTCTTCCTTTTTTTGCTGTTTACCTTCAACTTGGCCTTTCCATTTTCCCCTCTAGCTCTCTGCCTCCTTCACCTCACTGTCTCCATATCCTCCTCCCACCTAGGCAGTTCTCCTTTTATCCATTTGTATTTTCCTCTTTTTGTCTTTCTCTCTTGTCCCATAAAAAATCTAGGTACATATGACATAATTTCACAGGAATGAGTTAAATTTATAATTTTTATTAGAGATACACTAAATATTTGCTCTAGTTTACAAAAGTATTAATCTTTCTAAGGGCCTAATTTCTTTTCTTTTCTTTTTTTTTTTAAGACAGAGTCTCACTATGTTGCCCTGGGTAGAGTGCTGTGGTGTCACAGCTCATAGCAACCCCAAACTCTTGGGCTTAAGCAGTTCTCTTGCTTCAGCCTCCCAAGTAGCTGGGACTACAGGTGCCCACCACAATGCCTGGCTAGTTTTTGGTTGTAGTTGTCATTGTTGTTTAGCAGGCCCGGACTGGGTTCAAACCGCCAGCCCTGTTGTATGTGACTAGCGCCCCAACCATTGACCTATGGGCGCCGAGCCCTTATTTCTTAAATGCTAAGGGAAATTGAGCTCCTCTTGAACATTTTCCTCCGAAACTGGTACACGAACCAATGTTCCAAGACCCCACCAAGTTAAGATCTTAATGGCAGGCAGCATAATAGAAGGGCCCAGGGGAGTATGTAGTTAACCTTTTCAGAACACATCATCTTGGTAAGAGGAAGTGCTCCTGTGGCTCAGCGAGTAGGGCGCCGGCCCCATATACCGAAGGTGGCGGGTTCAAGCCCGGCCTCGGCCGAACTGCAAAACAAAAAAAAAATAGCCGGGCGCTGTGGCGGGCACCTGTAGTCCCAGCTACTAGGGAGGCTGAGGCAAGAGAATCGCTTAAGCCCAAGAGCTGGAGGTTG
>CAUYON010071992.1:0-10042 GCA_963573935.1 Arctocebus calabarensis
ATGAGAAAATATCATGAATGGTATGTCAATCAGGTTGATAAAATATCTCAGATTGCATGTGAAGCCCCCACACTGTACCCCATGGTTGAACTAATGTACACAACTATGATTCAATAAAAAATAAATAAATAAATAAATAAATATAAATTATTGGGCGGCGCCTATGGCTCATCAAGTAGGGCACCAGCCCCATATACTGAAGGTGGCGGGTTCAAACCCGGCCTTGGCCAAAGTGCAAAAACAAAAAAATAGCCAGGCATTGTGATACTCAGGATGAGGCAAGAGAATCACCTAAGCCCAGGAGTTGGAGGTTGCTGTGAGCTGTGTGACACCACGCACTCTACCAAGGGCAATAAAGTGAGACTCGGTCTCTACAAAAAAAAATAAATAAATAAAATAAACAAATATAAATTATTAAAAACAACACAGAGTCTCAGTTTTGCAAGATGAAAAGAGTTCTGGAGATAGGTTGTTCAGTAACATTACTTAGCACTGCTGAACCATATATTTTAAAAGGGTGAAAATGGTGAATTTTATGTTATGTGTATTTGGTCATAAATTTTTTAAAAATTATTCAATTAAGAAAAAAAAGCTTATAAAAAATGCTGCTGCTCAGCCTTGCTTCCAAATTATAATTTTAGGTCATTTTCTTCTCTAGTACAATATTAGGCACATCAGTAACAAATAGCCTTTCCTCCCATCTCTTCAAAGCCAATGAGAATCCAATAAAAGAACAAAACATCAGCTGCATGTCTGATTGGAGAGCATACCTACAGCCTATGACCAAGTGGACCAGCCAGTTCTTTATCCCTATATTCAAATCCCTACAACTTCCCCTGCTTTGTATACCATGGTGGAGAGCAGACAGGACACCAAGCAGAGGGAGAGCAAGATGCTGAGCCCAGTATCTTCTAGCTCTACCCCACCGGGCCTCAATTCCATCCTCCAACCCAGGAAAAAGCAAGAGGAGAAGTGAGGGATATAGACATCTCTCCACTTACAGAATGGGGAGCTTGTGAGTGGGGAGCACATGTGTTCTCCCCAAAGAGCTACTAGGCAAATTAAGGACTGGTCTCACCCAATGTTTTGAAAGTTTCTACTGAATTATCCCAAAAGTAAGAGAGGCTTCTCACCACCCTGCCTCACTACTTCCATCTCTCTCCTATAGAATCTGGAATGAGCCAAAGGACTTGACAAGGTACATGGCAAGTTACACAATTCTTAGAAGTCTAATTTGAAAAAAAACATTTCTCCCCCAAATTATCAATCACAATAATAACATTGCTGTTGACAGGGTACAGGGCTTGTTGGTGGTGATGCTTTCTTAATCCTAGTGGAATATGTGTTAAGAAGACACTTTACTACCTTTGAAGCTGAAGGACTTCAGTAAGCTAAAGGACATTTACATGGTAGCAAATCACGGCTGTTTGCTCTGGGTAAGATAGGAAGTACGTGAAGTACCAGTGGCCCTCATTGGCAGTGGGGCCAACAAAGTTGAGTCTCCTCCCCCACCATACTCTGGATAAAAGACCATACTCTTTTGCATTTGGACCTAGAGGTTGAGACGAAGTAGTCTAGGTGCACTTATATCAGCACATCAGGGTGTTGGGAGGGTAGAAACGGGAGGCCCCAACCCCAATTCTTTGAAGGATGAAGTTACTGAAACCCCACCAGATGGACCAGAGCAGGCAGTGTCTAGGCCAAGTGGCAGGAAAAGAGAGTAAATTCCCTAAAATGAAAGACACTACAGTAGGATAGAGCTCCGACTCCAGAGCAATTCTGAAGGGTCTTTTCCCAATGTTGGAAAAAACCTGATGGTGGGAAAAGACCCTCCTGCCAACTCATTTTCCCTGATGCAAAGCTGGGTGATAAAAAGCACCTGGCAATGAAAAAGATGGACTGCATATATTCCCAACTTTCTCATTGTCATGGCTGGAGCTTGCTGTGAGGTGCCCTGGACTTTGCCTGATGAGATGCACTCTCTCACACACATCTGGGTAGCCCACCCAGACCATCTGGGCAAATGAAAGAGACCGCCCCTGAAGCAGACCCACGGAAATAGCCACATAGACTGACACTTCCAGCCATGAAAAGGCTGGACATTTTCAAGTAAGCATAATAAACATTGCTGTGGAAGTCAGTAGAGCTTTTCTCCCAACCCAGATGCTTCTAGAAGATGTCTTATCCTCTCATGAAGTTTGGCATCCCCAACAGTGCACCCTGACAACAGATGAGTCTTCATTCCAGCAGGGTGGTATAATTCATGGGTCTTAAGGTCAACAGGCCAATGGGTTTCTTACCATGGTGCAGCCTCCATGCCAACCTGGGCCATAGAGACAGTTTGTGGACATTTTACAAGTGGGAGATCTTTTCAGCAGGCCAATACTATTCAGTATATTCCCAACTTCCACTCCAAAAATTCAATTGAATTCTTCTCATAGCAAATGGATCATTTTCCTCTGGAACCGTAATGAGTGGAATATTGAAAACATGACACATGCATACTGAGCTCCTTGGTACAACTGTGGGGCTCTAGGACCAGTGTGTGGAACTGGTTTCTGAAACTCAGTAGACACAGGGATAGCTGCTAGCATGGGTCAAAGGGTGAGGAGTGGCTTTCTGAAGAGCTAGGTTCAGAATCGATTAAGCAACAGGGCTATTTATTGAGCACTTTAGATTCCATAGGAAAGGAGAGAAAAATATTCCACTACGAAAATGAAATCCTGCCAGTAACCCCAATAGGCTTGCCCACCAACTAACGAGAACAAGGTAAATGGGAGCTCAATTTACTCAGATGGATAATAAAACTTTCAATTATGGCTGCATTATTTGTTGCTATATGGTTGAAAGATTAGGTGACAATATGCAAAAAATAGTTTCTTCATATTATAATATTTAGTAATGTCATTTTATTTTTTATATGTTTCATTAAATTGTTTTGTGGCTTTATTATCTACCCAGATGCACAGCCCAGAAATACAATTATTCAGATTTAGAAGCAATAAAATTTGGCATGCATTTTCTCGTATTCAGAATTCCTGCATGTTAAAAAGAAATTATAGCATTCTTCCCACATTGCACTGCTCTGAGGCCCTTGCAGACCCATTCATTAACTGAAGACATTACAAAAAGCACACCATTTAGGTTAAAGGGCCCTTCGGATAACAGATATGCATGCACGAAGCAAATATTTCACTGTGGCCCCGCCTTTTGATTATGACAATAATAGAGGCAAACGGATATGGGTGAGCTATAATGGGCTGCTCCATGATGGATCCATAAGTGGTGAAAACCCTGATTGCAAAGCAGCACACAGAGAGAAGCATTATGAGAACAAAACCTATCTTTATAACTATCAGGAAGTGGGAGTTTTACTACTTGGAGAAAAAATGAAAGCTTCCTGGAGAATTGTATTTTAGAAGACTTCTGTAAGATGTGAGACCTAAACAGATTTCAGTTGCCCACGGAGAGGTGGGTGTAGACACTTTGGTGGCCCCTCTGCCTAGAAATACTCTTTGAATAACAAGTCACAGCATGGAGCCTCAGAGTCTCTAGATCTGCTCAAAGTGCAAATAAACACCTTAGGGATATTTATTCACCACTGGGATGCCAACAGGCATTTAGCAGATAATGACCTAACATCATGAAAACCAAAGTGCAGATATATTGAGGGATACAACACAGAGCCACCTCAAGAGTTCATTTTGTTTTGAGAATAGCTGACAGTGTTAAATGTAAAGAAGTATCAAAAAAAGGATAAGACAATGCCAAAATGCAATCTTAGACACTCAATGTAGGAAAAGACAAATTAAAAATTGGAAAAATATATCAGCAGGACAAATACCGGAAAGGATAAACATTGAAAATATCCAAAGAATTTCTATAAATCTGTAAAAAAGGAGTTAACAAAATGACAGGAAAAAGGAGGATGGAAAACATGAAAAACCATTTTACAGAAGAGAAAATACATATGATTAATAAACATTCAAGGAAATAACAGGGAAATGCACAATGATGCCTTTGCTATCCATTGGATTGGTAAAATTAAGAAAGATTGCATCATGAAATATCAGGATCTAGGCACACAGGACTGTGGTGGGAGAAGCTACTGGTAAAATCTCATTGGAACAGAATTTGTTTGGTATTGTCTTATAAGGTTAAATAGCCATATACCCTATAACCTCCAAACTCCAGTTTGGATATGCACTCAAGACAAATTCCTCCAAGTGTACTCCAGAAAGGGTACGTTTATATCAGCACTATTCTTGGGAGTAAAACTCTAGAAACATTACAACTGAACTTGTAAATTCTGATGTATTCCATAATGAAATATTATGAGGTGCTCAAAACTAATGAACTGCAACTGTACATACAATATGGCTAACTTTGGTAATATGATATTGTTGAAAAAAGTTGTTTCCAGAAGACTACATAGCAACATGATCTTTTGTAAAATATTGAAAATAACCAAAAAACAAAAAATAAAAATAACCATCCCAGCAACATAACCTTAAGAATGCACATATATATTTGTTATGTTTTAAAGTGGATGATGAGTGCAAGATTCAGGAACATGATTAGCTTTCATAAGAGTGAAGCAAGCTATGGGATAGGGAAGCCCACAGAAAGCAAATTTTGCCAGTGTCTAAGATACTTCCTGTGGCAGATACAAAGATAGAAGTTCTTGGGTGCTTGTGACCTCATAAGCATTCACAGAAGGCAAAAGGGAGCCAATAACAGACAATAACAGGAATGTGACAGGAACCAAAGTTTAACCCAATGCTAACCACTGAAAACCCTGTGTAATTATTTTGTGTTCAGGCACTTTTGGTATGCATGTATCAGGTTTATTTCACCCACACATTAATTGAGAAAAATAATGTTTTTAAATGAACAATTAAAAGACATTTATTATTGTTAAAATGGTGATCAATAAGCAAAAAAACAAACATCCTATGTTGAAAATGCTACTCATCAAAAAAGTCAGGGGGCCAAGAGTGGTGGCTCACACCTGTAATCATAGCACTCTGGGAGGCCGAGGCTGGTGGATTGCCTGAGCTCACAGGTTTGAGACCAGCCTGAGCCAGAGCAAGACCCCCATCTCTAAAAAATAGTTGGATGTTATGGCGGGCACCTGTAGTCCCAACTACTTGGAAGGCTGAGGCAAGAAAATCGCTTCAGCCCAGGAGTTTGAGGTTACTGTTTGCTGTGACACCATAGCACTCTACCAAGGGCAACATAGTGATAATGTCCAAAAAAAAAAAAAAAAAAGGGAGGGGGAGTGGGAAGCTCACCAGGGAAATAAGATAAGGACAGAGAGAGCAATAAAGACCCAGCTTAGGTAATGTGCTTTAAGGGTCAATATTCCCCTTAGAAGTAAAGCCCCAGAGGGTAAAGGGAGATTTGAGAAAAAGAGAGGACATCATCCAGTTGATGGCCCTCTGTCCCAGCTGGGACCCAGAAAGTACCTGGTGAACTTTGAAGAAATACAGATATCTGGGTCCCACCATTTGAAATTCTAAATCCGCATCTATCAGTATGTTTAAAACATCTGCCGGTATTACCAAAGCTGAGAAAGCACTAGGTTTGAAATCAGGTTACCTAAGTGTTCTGGTCCCATGTCTTCCATTAGCTAGAAAACCTTTGGCCCAATAGTTTTATCTCCCTGAACCTATTGCCTTGTCTCTAAAGTAGGTGGTGCCAGTGTCAGGGAGCGGGAACTAAAGACCCTCATGGACTGATTTCACAACCTCCTTTCCTATTTATGTTGTAGGAAAAAGGATCATCTCAGCAAAAGGAACTAAACTGGCTTCAATCCAGGGAGCAGTAAATTGGAGGAGTCATCAGTTTCCCGGCTGGCTGATTAGATAGTGGGTAAAGGCACCCTTAATTAAAGAGGCAGTTTAGTCTAGTGGTTAAAATCAGAGTGCTGAGGAATTTCCAATAAAGATAACTTAAAGAATTCTCACTTAAACAACACTCTCTGCTACCAACAGTTAAAATTTTAGAAGAGAAAAAAAATGAAACCATAGCCAAGCTCAAAATAAGATATTGATGTCTGTGGATCAGAAAAAGAACAGAAAATCAAGGGACTGAGATAGAATCATGGGTATCCTTGGCCCCAGAGGGAAAAGCAGAAGTTGTCCTATAGCTCAGCTTCCTCAGGTTAACAGATATCCAAAGAGCCCCAAGTTAGATAGCCAAGCAGCTAGTGTGACTGTGGGAAATCAGGGCTAAGACACAGCTCCCAAGAGAGTGAAAGAAACCAGGGGAAAAATAGTAGCCTGCTGCGAGCAATGTAAAGATGCTAGGCAATGAAATTAGAGGGAGAGAAGAAAAAAAGGTAGAGACCAGTGGCTTAGGAAGTGAGACTAGACAACCACAGCTTCTGGCCATGAGATACTTCAATCTCACCATACAACAGGAGCCTAGATGCATCTAGATGGAAAGAACCACAAAATTTACATGAAATGGAAAATTTTTTAGAAAAATACAAATTACTAAAGTCAACTCAAAGAAACTGAAAGCCTGAATAAGCTAATATCAGTTGAAGAAATGGAACCAGTAATCAAAATCTCCTTCCTAAAAAAATACCAGATGCCAGCCAACAGTTTTAAATGTAGCTTAAGAAGTCTATAAGAAACAAATAAATCCTGTCTTATACAAAATACTTGAGAGAAAAGAAAAAAAGGGAAAGTCACCCATCTTGTTTTATTGATACCAAAATATGACAAGGACAGTCTAAGCAATAAAATTATAAACCATTCTTGTGAACACAGACATAAAAAATCCTAAATAAATAGAAGCAAATAAACCTCAGTATTATATTGTTTGAAGTGTGACCAAATACTTCTTACAAAAGAATACAAAGATTTTCTAATATAAAGTGAAAGGATAAATATCATATGACTTTCTCACAGAAAGCATCTGTACTAGATGTCTTAGCCAAGTAATACCATCAAGATTAAAAGAATGAGATATAAAAATCAGAAATGGAGACCCAAAACTAGAAAAATTATGCAGTAATATACTTGTATATATTGAAAAATCTAAAAGTATCTACCAGCTATTAGAAAAAAATAAAGTTAAGCAATCCTTATGCACAAAAGATAATCTTTAAAAAAACTAATAATGTTCCTATATACCACTTTGAAGAATAAAAGGGATGAAAAAGGGATAAATGAACAAGAGATAGTTATACTCCCATGTTCATTGCTGTGCTAGTCACAACAGCCAAGAAAGAGAGGGAAAAGGATCATATTTATAACAACAAAAACAATTATGAAGTTCTTAAAAATCAAACTTAAACTAGGTAAGAACTTGGCTTGTACCCGTAGCTCAGTGGTTAGGGTGCCAACCACAGAATGGGGGCTGGCAGGTTCAAACCTGGCCCGGGCCTGCCAAACAACGACAACCAAAATGCGAACACAAAATATAACCAGGCATTGTGGCAGGCACCCGTAGTCCCAGCTACTTGGGAGGCTGAGGCAAGAGAATTGCTTAAGCCCAAGAGTTTGAGATTGCTGTGAGCTGTGACGCCATAGCACTCTACTGAGGGCAACACAGTGAGACTCTGTCTCAAAAAAAAAAAAAAAAATTAGGTAACAACTTAATGGAGAAAAAATTTTTAAATGTTACTGATAATCAAGAAATAAACTTAAATAAATGGAAAGATATATACTATTTTCATGTTTGGGAAGACTTGACTTCATAAAGTTGTAATTCCACTCCCAAGTTAGTATATAAATTTATTGCAAATACAAACAAAATTTTGACAGAGGTTTTTATGCAGCTACACAAGATTATCCTAAGATTCCTGTGAAAGAGTAAAAGGACAAAATTATCTAAGAACAAAATTGAAGAATAATATGAACAGATGTGACCTGCCTAAATCAAGTGTTAAAATATGACAATGATGTGGTACTGATTCAGCAATAGACAACAGAACAAAGAAACAGAACTCAGAGCTCAGAAGAGACAGACTACATAGGGCACAGAAATGGATTATAAATGAGGATGACAATTGTACCAATGTGTGAAGAATACTTGGATAAGTTATTTTCCGTTTGGGAAAAAAATGGAAGCAGATCTGATCTCCACCTCATTCCACTGGAAAACATTAAAATTCAGATAGATGTAAACACTAAATGGAAAGAAACCCTTTAGAAATTGAAAAAAAAGAATATCTTGATAATAACAAAGGAAAATATTTCAAAAATAGAAGATACAAATTAGTACAGCCATTATGGAAAACAGCATGGCTGTTTAAAAATTAAAAACAGAACTACTATATGATCCAGTAATCACACTATGGGTATCTATCCAAAAGAAATGAAATCATTATGTTGAAGGGATAGCTACACTCCCATGTTCACTGCTGTGCTATTCACAACAGCCAAGGTATGAAATCTACCTAATATTTATTAACAGAGGAATGGATAAAGAAAATGTGGTATATCCAGATGCTTTTTGACTTATTATAAAGTAAGTTCTCCATAAACCTATTGTAAGTCAAATGTGCATTTAATGCCATAGTATAGAAGATGGTTCCTGATTTAGGGTGATTCAACTTATACTTTTTCAACATCACAATGTTTGAAAGCAATGCACATTCACTAGAAACTGTAGCCCCCTTATATGGAGTTCCTTGACTTAGAATGGAGATATCTACTCCCAATAAGCCTATCATGAAGTCAAAAAATTCCAAGTCAAACTATTGTAAGTTGGAGACTAGCTTAAATACATCCTGTCAATTTTGACAATATAGATGAACCTTGAAGACATTGTTTTAAGTGAAATAAGCCAGACACAAGAAGACAAATACTGTTTTATCTCATTCATATATGGAATCTAAAAAGTTGAACTCATAGAAGCAGAGAGTAGAATGGTGGTTACCAGGGGCTGGGGAGCAAGGGAGAGAGGATTGAGACAATATTGACCAAAGGGCACAAAATTCCAGTTAGAAAGGAGGAATAAGTTCAAGTGGTCTATTATACAACCTGGTGATTGCTGAGAATAGAATTTAAGTGTTCTAACCACAAAAAAAGTATGTGATGTAACACATATGTTTATTTTGCTATTCCACAATGTACATACATTTCAAAACATAATGTTTTATACACCATAAATATGTATAATTTCTATTCATCAATTTAAAAAAATTTAAAAACAACTTCCTTGTAACTAATGTTTGTTGAATAAATGAAGAAATCATTACAAATGACTAAATGAAATAATGTATAAAAACAAAAGAATCCACACAAATCACTGACTACAAAATTATTCCTAAAAAGACTAAGAATTTCAACCAAACACTGGATTAAATTTAAATAAAAGAAATTTTCTGCTCATTAAATGACACCATAACTACAAAGAAGTTGAAACTCACAGAATTAATATCTAGACTCTGCAAAGAATTTCTATATATAAAATAAGACAAATACCTCAACTTTTAAAAAAAGACCATGGAATATAAAGTGAGTGTAGCAGAATATTAAAATCTAGTAAAATTGGATGCTGGCCTGCTATATCCAAGCTTTAATTCTGTCACTTACCAGTAGCCATGAATGACACACTTGAACTTTCCAATTAAGGATCTCAGTTTCCTTAACTAGAAAACTGGAGGAATAACAATATACACCTATAGGTAAGGGCTCTATACAAAGCTTGACAATAATACTTATTAAAAGATAGTTTCTTAATATTAATCCCACCCTCTCCTATTTTTTTCTCTCTCTCACATATAATGTCCTTAAATCTACCCCAAAAAATGTAAGTCATTTTGAACCTTTGACCTAATGGATATAGCATCTACTTTTAAGGAGTGTGTAAGATGTTTTTATTTCTAAGAAGCCTGTGTTATAATTGGGTTATAGCCTTCATATGAAAGCTATAAATTATCTTCACAGTAGGGCTGAGTACATTGGGGAAAGGGGCAAGGGAGGGGAGGAGGTGGGGGAGGATAGGTGGAGGGAGGGTAATTGGTGGGATCACACCTACAGTGCATCTTAGAAGGGTACAGATGAAACTTACTAAATGCAGA
>CAUYON010071994.1:0-11958 GCA_963573935.1 Arctocebus calabarensis
GCACCTGTAGTCCCAGCTACTTGCGAGGCGGAGGCAGGAGACTCGCTTGAGCCCAGGAATTGGAGGTTGCTGTGAGCTGAGATGCCACAGCGTTCTACTCAGGGTGACAGCTTGAGGCTCTGTCTCAAAAAAAAAAAAAAAAAGAACATACTTACTATGCTTTGAACTTCTTTTTAAAATAATTGTATTAATGATCTTTAAAATTTTTCACAGCACACCTAAGATGCTCTAAAGGCACACCAGCATGCCTTGGCACACCAGCTGAAATCACTGACCAGCTGAAAATCAACTGAGAGTCACTATCTGGGTGCTGTGACTTATGCCTGTAATCCTAGCAGTCTAGGTGGCTGAGGTGAGTGGATTGCCTGAGACCCCATCTCTGCTAAAAATAGAAAAACTAGCCAGGCATTATGGCAGGCACCAGTAGTCCTAGCTACTGGGGAGGCTAAAGCAAGAGGGTTCAAGGGACTCAAACACTTGAGTCCAAGAGTTTGAAGTTGCCGTGAGCTATAACGCCACAGTACTGAGAGGCCCAGGGCTAAACAGTAACACTCTGTCACACACACACAGAGAGAGAGAAAGAGAGAGATAGGAAAAAAAAAAAAAAAGGAGAGGAGAGGAGAAGAGAGGGGAGGGAAGGGGTAAAGTAACCTAGGGATAAATATCATGTCATTATAGTGGTTTGATGTTAACATCTGAACCACAAGGAGAGTTTAATCCAGACACTATAAAACAAGACATCAGACCCTAACCAGAGCCTCTTCGCCCATTCATGTCTGTGGTGAATGTACCTGTATTTTACTATGTATGATGTGTACTTCTTTGCCTAACTTTTTTTCATTTTGAGACAGAGTCTCAAGCTGTCACCCTGGGTAGAGTGCCAGGATATCACAGCTCACAGCAACCTCAAAGTCTTGGGTGTAAGTGATTCTCTTGCCTCAACCTCCCAAGTAGCTGGGACTACAGGCACCCACCACAACATCTAGCTATTTTTTGTTGTTATTGTTGTTACAGTTGTCATTGTTGTTTTAGCTGGCCTGTCCAGATTCGAACCCTCCAGCCTTGGTGTATGTGGTTGGCGCCCTACCCACTGAGCTACTGGCACTGCCCATTGCCCAAATTTTTGAGGGAAAAATAAGGATGCACATTATACATGGGTAGTATGAATTAGGAGAGGGGGAGCCTGAAAGGTTACAGAGGCAAAGATGAAAGATTCTGAGGCACAAGATGAAAGGAAAATGGAGGCCCGGTTTGTGCAATTCAAATGGCTTTATTCCACCTGGGTGCAGGTGGGGTAAGATTTCTAACAGTGAAGAAATCCACACGTGGGTAATAGCAAACAGGAGGTTTTAAAGGTCAGGAGGGTGGGGGTCAGGACATTCCCTTTCCTGGGTTGGACATCTGTCGTAAGGGTGGGGTTTGGCTCATTTACCTTTCCCAGGTGGGACATCTGGTGGCGTAGGGTAGGGGGTTGACCCATTCACCTTTCTTAGGTGGGACATCGGTGGGAGAGGGTGGGGGTTGATTCTTTTAGGCGGGTCCACCCTACTTTGGTGGGGTTTGAACTTATCGGAGCCCAGCAGGCCTCCTGCGGTCACTTTACGTACCCTCCTGCCTGGCCCCACTGGGTGCAGGAGGTTCCAGTCCAGGAATATCCAGGCTCTTGTGGGGTGGGAGCCAGAGAGGCCTCTGCCCAACACCATGATCAGGGGAGGCCCAAGACCCAGCCACCCAGAGGGGACTAGGAGCCCTGCACAGGCCCCCAGATACCTGCTTCACTGCCCCTGGGCCGAGTGGCTTTAGAAGCTCCCACCCCACCATCCACACACATGGCCATCTCAGCCACAGCCCCTGACCTGGTAGGGCTCCCAGGAGAGAGGAAAAGGGCAGCCTTCCCAGAGCAGGCAGCTGCAGGCGGGCAACCACAGGAGGGTAGTGCAATCTGCATGTTCCCCAGGGGAGATTAGCCCTCCCCAGATGTGTCTCTCCCAGCCAAGGCCTGGCCTCTTTCTCAAGGGGCATTTTCCTGAAAGTTTGGGCCAAAAATGGGGGTTTACATCAAACAAGGGAGTCCAGAATACATGACAAAATCCTAGGTATCTTGCCCTTGTTTTATAAACCTATGTGGCTCTTCCTCAATAACCTTCGTTTGCCTTGCTTTCAGTGTATCTGGTCATTCTTTAGCCAAGAGCACACCAGGAACTGAGAACAGTCGGCCAATCCCACAGAATGAGAAGTCTAGAATACACTGGACTTCCAATTTAGTCCTGAAAAGAAAACAAGGGTCCCTGAGGAATGGAAATTAGCAGTGGAAGGTGGAGGGAAGGTCCAGCGTGAACTTCCCAATGGCCTTTACAGAAGCATTGAAAAAAGCCAACCCCAAAACACGTAAATGGAAATAGCTTAGAGATGCCATTCAGGGGGCAGTACCTAGCAGGGCTGTAGGCATACTTACATCATATTTGCTTAAAATGCAAATCCATAAGAAATAAGGACATGGAGAGACTCATGTCAGCCTCTGCCAGGCAGAGCCTCAGGATACCTGTTCCTTCCCTCCATGTTCTGGAAGAATCTAAACTCTTTGTTTTCCAGTAGTGAAGCAGTGAGTACTACTAGAGAAATCACACTCCCAAACCAGTAAGAAAATTCATGTTCACCAACTTCACTTAGGGCTCAACCACGTGCAGCATTCCTATCAAAATCCCCAATTTGTTCTCTTGTTTTCTCAGAGCCTACTCAAATTTTCTCTACCTTCTTTCTATCACTGAAATGCCCCTACTACTCCCTTGACCCTCAGAAACCAGCTCCTTGCCAACTAATTCGCAGAGAAAGTACAAGCCGTCAAATGGGATGTTTCCCCACACCTAACTTTCAAGTTTATCTGCTGCCACTTTGCTTCCTAATACAAAAGATTTGTCTCGGGTGGTGCCTGTGGCTCAAGGAGTAGGGTGCCAGCCCCATACACTGGAGGTTCAAGTCTGACCCCGTCCAAAACTGCAAAACAACAATAACAAAAAAGAGTTGTCTCTCCTTCTATTTAAAGCCATGTTTCTCTACTTCTTTTCCATTATTGCCCCCTTATGGCAATATTAAGACATTCCTTTCCCAAGTGCCCAAGTGCATAAACATAAATACATGTACACAAACATATATCTGTTTGTACACTAGCCCTTTGGAGGGCCACAAACCATCATCATATCTAAGGAGTGGTTGCCCCCTTTGTGAATGCATGATCAGTCTCGGCCATACTTCTCTGAATGTGGCCAGTGTTGTCTGATCTTGGAGGTAAAGCAGGGCTGAGCTGGCTAGTACTTGGATGGTAGAATGCATGATCTAAGGCCAGTTCCTTCGCACATTGTCTGGGTTTCACCTCCTCCCTCAGGGTCTTCCCCTCATCACTTCCACCCTCAGCTTCCAGCATCTCAGCCTCTCCCTCTCTCTGGCTCTCCTGGTCCCTCTCTCCAGCTCTGGCCTTCTCTTCCCTTTACCGCTTCATTTGTGGACAGGCACGCTACCCCAAACTTCATTCTGCCTCCATCTCTCTGCTAAACCCATTTTCCATGATATCACCAACTCTCTGTGCCCACAAACACTCTCCCCACCCCCACATAAAAGAACTTTTAGCAGCCCTTGTCTGGGAGAGAGCAAAACTGAGCCCTGTGTTTCACAAGTGTTTACGACCAGCTTAAACTTCTTTTATCCAGTTTTACTGAGGTATGATTGACAAGTAAAAATTGGATATTTTAGGGCATACAACGTCATGTTTTGATATACGTATACATTGTGAAATGACTGCCACAATTAAGCTAATTAACATAATCTCACCTGGCCACTTTTATTATGGTGACAACACTTGAGCAAATTTCAAATATACAATGTGTTATTAATAATAACTATAGTCTGTGCTATGATTTGGATATAGTGTGTTTGTTCCCACCAAACTACATGTTGAAATTTGATCCCCAGTGTGATAGTGTTGGGAGGTGGACCTAGTGGGAGGTATTTGGGTCACAGGAAGAGATCCCTAATGAACGGCTTAATGCCATTCTGGCAGTAGTTAGCGAGTTCTATCTTGAGACTAGATTGGTTCTCAGGGAGAATGGATTCATTTCCATGAGAGGGGGTGGTTATAAAGCCAGGACATCCCTCCAGTTTTCTCCCTCTTTAGAGATGCCCACTTCCCCTTTGATCTTTTCCACCATCAATTTTTGGTAGTATTATTATTATTATTGTTACACAGAGTGTCACTCTGTCACCCTGGAGTAGAGTGCTGTGGCATCATCATAACTCACAGGCAACCTCTTGCCTCAGCCTCCCAAATAGCTGGGACTACAGATGTGCACCAAGACACCCAGTTAGTTTTATTTTATTTTTTTATTTTTAGTAGAGATAGGGTCTCATTATTGCTCAGGCTTGTCTCAAACTCCTGAGCTCAAGAAATCCACCTGCCTCTGCTTCCCAGTGTGCTAGGATCACAGGCATGAGCCACCATGTTTTGATGTAACACAAAAGCCCTCACCAGAAGCCATGCAGATGTCGATGCCATGCTTCTCATATAGTCTGCAGAAATGTGCACTAAATAAAGCTCTTTTCTTATAAATTACTCAGCCTCAGGTACGCCTTTGGAGTAAAATAAAATGGACTAAGAAAGGACAGTCACCATGTTGTATATGAGGTCTCCAGTGGAGGGTCTTGAGGGGTAAGAACTCTAGGGAGGGCTGGGCCTGTAGAGGGACATGGAGAACAGCATGTGGTGAGGAATAGTAGAGGAATTTCTAGCAGTGATGCTGACATTCAATTGTAAATAATAAAATAAGAACAGCTAATACATACAGGGACTATATCCCGGGCATTGCTGTAAGTGTTAACATGTTAACTCATTTAGCATGTACACTAGCTTGGATTATTTTCTCAATTATTCACTCCCTGTCTCTGTATATGGCCTCCTAGCACACCAGAATGAGCAGAAAAGCAGCCAGAAACAAGCAAAGAAGCAGGCTGCAGTGTGGACTTATTTTGGAAGTCAGCATGAAACAAACTCTTCCAGGCAAAAGTAACACATGAAAATGCGTGTGAAAATGACCAAGTCCTGCTGTCACGTAGGATGGGCATTTGAGCCCCTTGCTTTGGATGTTACAAAATAGGGTGACACCAGAAAAGTGGAAAGAATGGAGACTAGCCAATGGCAGACACCAAGTTGGGAACACAGAGGATGTAGGCAGGAGTGAATGGGAACCTGAAGTCTCAAGGCCACGTGTGGCTCTCCACATCCCCAAGTGCAGCCCCTGAATTGAATCTAAACTTCGCAGAACAAGTCTTTTTATTAAAAGGATTTCTTCTGCAAAATCCAAATGCAGTGAAAGGCCACACTCAAAGACCCGGAAAGCTACATGTGGCCCCACGGCTACAGGTTCTCCACCCCCAGTAGAAGAGGACAATGGCACCCAGTAAGGATCAGACACTTCTGGGAGGTCTAGAGCAGTGGTTCTCAACCTTCCTAATGCCTCCTAATGCTGCGACCCTTTAATACAGCTCCTCATATTGTGGTGACTCCCCAACCATAAAATTATTTTCACTGCTACTTCATAACTGTAACTTTGCTACTGCTATGAATCGTAATGTAAATATCTGATATGCAAGATGTATTTTCATTATTACAAAGGAGTTGAACCCACAGGTTGAGAAATGCTAGTCTAGAGCAGCAGTTCATAACCTGTGGGTCGTGACCCCTTTGGGCATTGAACGACCCTTTCACAGGGGTCACCTCAGACCATCCTGCATATCAGATACTTGCATTATGATTCATAACAAAATTACAGTTATGAAGTAGCAACAAAAGTTGGGGGTCATCACATGAGGAACTGTATTAAGGGGTCACGGCATTAGGAAGGTTGAGAACCACTGGTCTAGAGGGTTAGGGTGGGCTAGGTAGGTGGGACTAGAACTCTCTCACTTATCCCTTCCAACAAACAGCATACCAAGACATTTTTGAGGTCTGACTCAAGAAAACAGATTTTTCTGTTTACTGGTTTGGCATCTGTAGCTCAAGTGGTTAAGGCACCTGCCACATACACCAGATCTGGCGGTTTCGAATCCAGCTGGGGCCTGCCAAACAACCATGACAACTACAACCAAAAAATAGGTGGACATTGTGGCAGGTACCTGTAGTCCCAGCTACTTGGGAGGCTGAGGCAAGAGAATCACTTAAGCCCAGGAGTTGGAGGTTGCTGTGACCTGTGAGGCCATAGCACTCTTGAGGCTCTGAGAAAGAAAAGAAAGAAAAGAAAACAGATTTACCTTGCCCTGGCCCAGCCCAGGCTACCAGACACATCCACTGTGAGCCAAATGCTTATAATGTCTTGGATCAAAAAGATCTAGACAGGAATGAGTGCAGCAGGCTTCATCTGATTGATTCCTGGATGGGCGATGAAGCTTGAGCACTGATTCATCCTTGTAATGTTTACAAAGTCCCCAACCAGCACTAGCTCAACTGGTAGTTGGGAAGACAGTGTAGACTGGGAGTCGTTGGAGTGAAGAGAGGGCTGGAACTTTGGGGCCCCAGGCTGGACTCAACACACTTCTTCTGATCCATTTCCTGGTGACCTCCAACTCCTGGTCCAAAAGACTCAGAGGTAAGTACATGACCAGTGGTTAAATGAGAAGCTCCTCCAAGCATGAGTGCAGATTTCCTACCCTGAGGAACATGAAGGACCAGGAAATATCCTGGGAATAAAAATTAACCTAGACCCTAGGTAGGGCAGAGGGCTGCACTCACCTGGAAAGCACAGAGTTCATAGGACTTGTCCATGTATTTTAGGTCCCTAAGCGATTCCATATTGCACCGTAACACCCAGACCGACCTATGCCCTGACCAGTGCATCCCTAACATTTTGTGCACCTACTATGTTGGTTGGACAAAATGAAGCTTCCTCTGCCCTGCCTCAGGCCTCTCTCTGGATGTCCAGCCCATGATTTCTGGTATACATGGGGATCCCAATTTCTGAACGTTTTAAATACATTGGGGGGTGGGAGTGAGGGAAAGCAAACCTTGAGCTGTTACTGTTTCAGGTTCCAGGAACCCAAGATCACTTCCTGAGGCACAGGGCTCAAAGGCCATAGTGATCACATACTGGAGGACTCCCTGGCCGCGCGGATCTAGGAGCAGAGCAACCCTGGTCAAGCCCAGCAGTCTTCCAGACGCTGGCCAGAAACGCGGAGGCTTTCCTCAGTTTGGAGGGTGAATTCAATCCTCCCCGTCTGTCCTAGCTCCCTAAAAGGCCTTGGGAAGTGTCCTTATCCTTTCTCTGCTCCAACCCGGAGGCTGCTCTTCCCAAGCCTGCCCCAGAGTCCAGGTAGTACCCGCCACACCCTCGCTCTCACCCTGCCAGGGTCCCTTTATCTTCCCGCAGCTACGCTCCGACCTGGAGCCACGGCTGGGTCCACAGCCGGCTCTACAGCTCGCAGGTTCAGGCTAGTCTGGGGCGGGGACGTGGGAGCGCCCAAAAGTTGGGAGGAGGGCGGGGCCGCACACTCATCTTTTAAAGGCCGGAACCGGCTCCGAGGCGCCCGCGGCCCTGAGCGGTCCCAGGAATCGCGCAGGACCCAGCTCCCCTCGCCCCGGCTGCCGGGGGAGGACCATGGGCCGCTACCGCATCCGCGTGGCCACCGGGGCCTGGCTCTTCTCCGGGTCGCACAACCGCGTGCAGCTGTGGCTGGTCGGGGCGCGCGGGGAGGCGGAGCTGGAGCTGCAGCTGCGCCCGGCGCGGGGCGAGGTCAGCGGGGAAGCCGAGACTCCCTGCGCGGCTCGGCCCGGCCCGGCCCCACTGGGCTCACAGCGGGAGGGGGGGAGGGCCAGGGGAAGGAGGCTGGGGACCAGATGACATGCGCACAGGGAGGTCAGAGTGAAGGTTGGGACTTTGGGGCCCCGGGCTGGACTCAACCCACTTCTCCCGATCCTTTCCTTCATGACCTCCAACTCCTTCTGCGAATGACTCGGAGGTAAGTACATGACCAGTGGGCAAATGAGAAGCTCCTCCCAGCACGCGCGCGGTGAGAGCTCAGCCAGTGGGACCCACACAGGTGGGATGCTCACCAACTCAAGTCACTGAGGACACACCCTGGCTCCCAGTCCTCACCTGTCATCCGGCATCTGAGACCCCAGGCGGGCTGTGCAGGAGAGGGAACAGGCCCTGGTGAAGTGAGGCTTCAAGAGAGGCAGCCCTGCTCTCAGAACGGCCTCTCTCGGTACGGCTGCTGAGTCAGGCCGGATTGCTCCCACAGGAGGAGGAGTTTGACCTCGACGTTACCGAGGACTTGGGGCCCCTGCAGTTCGTGAAGTTGCGCAAACACCACTGGCTGGTGGACGACGCGTGGTTCTGCGACCGCATCACGGTGCAGGGCCCTGGAGCCGGCGCGGAGGCGGCCTTCCCGTGCTACCGCTGGGTGCAGGGCGAGGGCGTCCTGAGCCTGCCCGAGGGCACCGGTGAGTGGGCAGCGTCGGGGGAGGGGGCAAGGACTAGCGAATTGCTGGGGGCAAGGCAGTGGGATAGAGCCAAGGTCGGTGAGAAGGGACTTCAGAGACATGATGGGCACGAAGCAGGTTAAGTGTAGGGATCCCAAGGTGCAAGACAGGAAACGGAAGACGTTATGAATTCCCACGTTTTACACAGAGTAAGTGAGGCTGCCAGTGAGGCTACAGACAGGGAATAAGTGATCTGGAAATCCCATCTCCCAGGGTGAGGGCAGGCCTGGGGGTTGCCGCCATGAAGGAAAACAGAAGCAAAGTAAAAGTAGAGAGGAGATCTCTATGGGCCTCAGAACAAGTTAGGGCAGGAACAGGGGAAGGGACCACCTGGCAAAGAAGATGATGGCTGACTGGTGAGCAGGAGACAGGTAAGGAACACAAACCTTAAGATGTGGGAAAGCTGGTCTGCTAGACAACTGTGACAGACAAGGAGCACTTTGGCAAGAGCCAGGGACAATTAAGGACTGCGAATCCTGAATTTTTTATCAAGGGAAACAAGTAAGAAATGAGTAACATGACGAATGAGGGCAAGGGCTATAAGGATGGAAACGTAACTTTGACTCAGGTGAGTTTAAATGCAGAAAAGAGCAGCAACGGTCAATAAAGACAATAGGCCCAAGAAAGGTAAAAAGGCAGATGTGGAATATTTTGAGGACAGGTGAAGGTGTGGCAGATGAGTTTGAAGAAATGTGAATTACTCTGAGGCTGAGGCAGTTGGATCGCTTGAGTTCATGTCTCACACATGAGATTTTTGTCTATAAGCAAAAGATGAGGGCTGAAAAGTGAAATGAGTGCAAAGTTAGTGAAAATGGGATAAATGTGTCTGGAGATCAACCCTGTGAGGCACAGCCAGAGAAGAAAGCAGCAGCCCATGGCTGAAAACAAGGGCACAGAAAGGGACAAGACGAGCAGGGTGAGCAAAGGACCAGACACAACCGTGTGGCCAACGATCTCAATGTCTCCACAGCCCGCCTGGCAGGAGACGATGCCTTGAATGTGTTCCAGAAACATCGAGAGAAGGAACTGACGGACAGAAAGCGAATCTACCGGTAACCACCTGTCCTTAGGTCTCCCTTTTGTCCCATCCCTTCCTAGCCCTGGCCCCATCACTGACCCAAACATCCTCCCTAAAGGTTTGTTCTCAACTTCTAGCTGGGCAACCTGGAAGGAAGGATTACCCCTGACCATAGCTGCAGATTGTAAGGCTGACCTACCTCCAAATATGAGATTCCATGAGGAGAAGAGACGGGACTTTGAATGGACACTGAAGGCAGGGTAAGAAAAAGCTTTGAGTTGGGGCTCAGAGTGGAATAAGGGCTGGGAAATCCAAGAATGGTGGTATATGGTGAGGGGCCGAGGGATCACCTTACGGGTTCAAGCATCAATACTTGTCCTAGGGCTCTGGAGATGGTCCTCAAACGTGTTTACACCCTCCTGAGCTCCTGGAACCGTCTAGAAGACTTTGATCAGATCTTCTGGGGCCAGAAGACTGCCCTGGCTGGTCAGTGTTCCCCCAGGTCTCCATAACCCCTTAATGGCCCCTTTTGATGACCTGTCCATCACACTCCACAGGCCAGCATAACTTCTTGCAAGAACAGACTTTCTCCTGTCTGGTCATCTCAGAGAGGCCTGAAGAATGCAAATTCAGGGGCTGGGTGCAGTGTGGGTCATTTTCCTGAATCCCTGGGTTGAGGCTGTTTACCAGGCGGTGGTAAACATCCTCCTTCCATCCCAACCCCACAGAGAAGGTTCACCAGCACTGGCAGGACGATGAGCTTTTTGGCTACCAGTTCCTCAATGGCACCAACCCCATGCTGTTGAGACGCTCCACCTCTCTGCCTTCCAGGCTAGTGCTGCCCTCAGGGACAGAAGAGCTTCGAGCTCAGTTGGAGAAAGAGCTCCAGGTATCTGCCTGGTATTGTTCTCTCTTTAGTAGAGTGGTGAGAACTGGTGAAGGAGAAAAACCAAAGATGAGTCAGAGGAAGGGAGACTACAGTAATCCACTGCCCCCTGTTGCAGAGTTTTGTGCTGGAAAAAATCCAGAAATGACAACATATATAGAGAAAAACTACGAGGAACTCCTAACATGAAAGAAGAAACAGGATGGATCCCTAGGTAGATAGGGGCCAGAGATGTTAGCAGGAACCATAACACTCCCTGGCTGTCAGTGTTCTGGACTCCAGTGTTCATGGGCAGGGTTAAAGGGATGAATGTGCTATCAGGTGGGGAGAATCAGGGAGGTTTTCTATAAAAAGAGAGTTGGGATTGGAAGAAGTGAAATGTGTGAGCAGGGCGAGCCTAGGTGGGATGCATGTGTGAGCTATATTTTACGGCAATGTTAGTTAGGGGAAGGTCTGGAGTATTTGGCAAAAGAGAGAAGGGTTGAGTAGGGATGAAAGCATTTGCTGGGCTGAAGGGATGACCAGGAAGTAGCCTGCCCATCTTGCAAAAGGGTCAATTTACAATGCCTATAATGCAAACTGGATTGAGCAATCCTGGTTCTAAACCCAGATCTGCTACCACATATCCATGCATCAGACACCTACCCTCACGCAGCTGCTCCTTCACCTTAAAATGAGAGCAACTGGACCTAGTGTTCTAGTCCTACAAACAGGACCCTGCAAGAAGCTACACTAAATGTCATACCCTTTGCCCTGGCCCTCTGAGGGTAGAATTTGAACTCTAAAAATGAATACATTGCTCTTTTTCCCAGAATGGCTCCCTGTTTGAAGCTGACTTCATCCTATTGGATGGAATTCCAACCAACGTGATCCAAGGAGAAAAGCAGTACCTGGCTGCCCCCCTCGTCATGCTGAAAATGGAGCCCAGTGGGAAGCTGCTCCCTATGGTCATCCAGGTGAGGTGCCCTGGGCACCCCTCCCAACACGGTGCTCTGTCTACCTCAGCCTCTGCTCCATGACTTTTGGCTCCCCAAACCCCACTCTCAATCAGTGAGATCTGTCTGCATGTCATCGTTTGTGTTGTTTGCACCCTGGTGTCCCCTGATTCATCCAACTGGAAGTACTTGTTCAAAAGTCATAATGGGGCTCGGCGCCTGTGGCTCAACGGGCTAAGGCGCCAGCCACATACAGCTGAGCTGGCGGGTTCAAATCCAGCCCAGGCCTGCCAAACAACAATGACGACTGCAACCAAAAAATGGCCGAGCATTGTGGCGGGCGCCTGTAGTCCCAGCTACTTGGGAGGCAGAGGCAGGAGACTCGCCTGAGCCCAGGAATTTGAGTTTGTTTTTAGTCGTGTTGCCATGAAATATATCAAGGGTGACATCTATCTAAAAAAAAAAAAAAAAAAAAAAAAAGAATGCCAGTTTTTCTCTTGAGTGTGAGTCGGGCTCTTCCATTTTTCATCTTGACACAAGAAAGGAGTAAGTCTGAGGAAACCAGGAATATGATTTAGATACCAAACCCTTTGCTCCC
>CAUYON010071995.1:0-12456 GCA_963573935.1 Arctocebus calabarensis
TCTCGAGTAACTGGGACTACAGGTGCATGCCACAACACCCAGCTATTCTTTTTTTTTTTTGAGACAGAGCCTCAAGCTGTCACCCTGGATAGAGTACTGTGGCATCACAGTTCATAGCAACCTCCAATTCCTGGGCTCAAGTGAGTCTCTTGCCTCTGCCTCCCAAGTAGCTGAGACTATAGGCACCTGCCACAACGCCCAGTCTTTTTGGTTGTAGCCGTCATTGTTGTTTGGCGGATTCGAACAGGCTGGAATTGGACGCGCCAGTTCAGGTGTAGTGACTGGCACCTTAGCCCATTGAGCGACAGGCGCCGAGCCAAAAAAAAAAAAAAAAATTTATGTTGGCATTTTTGGTTGTCATAATGACACCACTGGCATTGATGATCAAAGATCACAGATTGTAAATGTGTTACAACGTTCGGGACAGTCCTGTACAAAAATGGATTGTCCCACATCCTACACAACTTTATGGTATCAAAATAGACATTCATGTATGTCTATTGCCATAGACATTTCATGTATGTATAAAGCATTTGTGTAACGATCTGACCTAGAATCTAAGTCAGCTTTGACATATAAACAACAATGTATTTTTGTCCAGTTTTAACATGCTTTAGATTTCAAAGGAATGTCATCACCATGTAGATGGAAGGGTGGTTGTACTATGTTCTGCTTAGCACTTTAGCACAGATTGCTTTACCATTTCAGAAAATCTTATCACCTGTGCCTTCCTAATTACCTCCTGTATTACTTCATTCAGTCTGCACTCCCAACTGTTGCTTACATGGAGATAATTTTTTTTTTTTAGAGATAGAGTCTCACTTTATCACCCTCCGTAGAGTGTTGTGGTATCACAGCTCACAGCAACCTCCAACTCCTGGGCTTAGGTTATTCTCTTGCCTCAGCCTCCCGAGTAGCTGGGACTAGGCACCCACCACAATGCCCGGCTATTTTTTGTTGCAGTTTGGCTGGGGCTGTGTTCGAACTGCCACTTTTGGTATATGGGGCCAGTGCCCTACTCACAGAGCCACAGGCACCGCCCTACATGGATTTTGTTTTGTTTTGTTTTGTCTTTTGAGACAGTGCCTCAAGCTGTCATCCTGGATAGAGTGCTGTGGCATCACAGCCCACAGCAACCTCCAATTCCTGGGCTCGAGCGAGTCTCCTGCCTCTGCCTCCCAAGTAGCTGGGACTACAGACACTCGCCACAATGACCGGCCATTTTTTTTTTTTTTTTTTTTTTTTGGTTGCAGCTGTCATTGTTGTTTGGCGGGCCCAGGCTGGATTTGAACCCACCAGCTCAGGTGTATGTGGCTGGCACCTTAGCCCGTTGAGCCACAGGCGCCGAGCCAACTACATGGAGATTTTTACACAAGATGCAAGCACCTTATGTACTCAGTGTCTTACAGAATAGACATTACTAAACATTAATATAGTGAAATACACATTATTTTACTAGAAAGTTTTTCCTTCTCATTTTTTATTTATACTTCAGCTAAGGTATCATATCACTATTTTTTAGTTACAAAATTAACTTTCTATTTTAAAAATAAAAAATTTTTAATTATGCATATACTATGTATAATCATCCACAGCTTTCACTTTACAGAGGATATTATAAAACGGACAATTTGAGTTTGATAAAGTGAAGAACCACTGCTCTAGGGGGCTATTTTTTTTTTTAAGTAAGCTTAGGTTGAAGTAAACATACATGCAGAAAACTACACAAATCATGAGTGACCACTTAATAAGTTTTCCTTTTCTTTCTTTTTTTCTTTTTTTTTTTTGAGACAGAGCCTCAAGCTGTCACTCCGGATAGAGTGCCATGGCATCACAGCTCACAGCAACCTCCAATTTCTGGGCTCAAGCGAGTCTCCTGCCTCTGCCTCCCAAGTAGCTGGGACTATAGCCACCCGCCACAGCGTCTGGCCATTTTTTGGTTGCAGCCGTCACTATTGTTTGGCAGGCTTGGGCTGGATTCGAACCTGCCAGCTCAGGTGTATGTGGCTGGCGTCTTAGCCGCTTGAGCCACAGGTGCCGAGCCTTTTTTTTTTTTTTTGAGACATAGTCTCACGTTGTCGCCTTTAGTAGAGTACCTTGGCATCCTCACTCAAAGCAGCCTCAAACTCTTGGACTTACGCTATTCTTTTGCCTCAGTCTCCCAAGTAGCTGGGACTACAGGTGGCTGCCACAACACCAGGCTATTTTTATTTTATTTTATTTTTTTTTTGAAGACAGAGTCTCACTTTGTCACCCTTGGTAGAGTGCCATGGCATCAGGGCTCACAGCAACCTCATACTCTTGGGCTCAAGCGATTCTCTTGTCTCAGTTTCCCAAGTGGCTGGGACTACAGGCACCTGCCACAATGCCTGGCTATTTTTAGAGATCTCACTCTAGCTCAGGCTGGTTTTGAACCTGTGAGCTCAGGCAATCCACCCACCTCAGCTTCCCACAGTGGTAGGATTACAGGCATGAGCCACCACACCCAGTCTGCTGGGCTATTTTTAGAGAAGGGATCTCGTTCTTGCTCAGGCTGGTCTCAAACCCATGAGCTCAGGCAATCCACCTGCCTTGGCCTCCCGGAGTACTAGTATTACAGGTGTGAGCCACTGCTCTCAGCCTAATAAGTGTTCATAAATTACCCATTTCTTACTCAACTTTACATTTATAAATTAAATTATAGGGAGTGGAAATTTATTGGCTCACAGTTCTGGAGGCTGGAAACTCCAAGATCAAGGTGCCAGCACATGGTGAGAGACTTTCTGCTGCCTCATCACAGGGTGGAAGGTGAAGGGCAGAGAGGAACCCTATGTCTTCACATGGTAAAAGAGCGAAGAAAGATAATCCACTCCCATAAGCTCTTTTTATAGCAGCATTAATCCATTTGTGACAGTGGAGCCCTCATGACCTAATCATGTCCCATGGGGCCCCATCTCCCTATGCTGTTGCATTGGGGATTAAGTTTCCAATACATGAGCTTTGGAGGAGACAAAAACTTTCAAACCATAGTGCTGGGCTTCAGTATCCTCATCCTGAGAATGATGAGGCTGGACACAATCTTCCTAAACTTCCTTGCTCATAAGAATCACTTGAAGGGACTTTTTTTTTTTTTATTTTTTTGTAGAGACAGTCTCACTTTATCGCCCTTGGTAGAGTGCCGTGGCGTCACACAGCTCACAACAACCTCTAACTCCTGAGCTTAGGCGACTCTCTTGCCTCAGCTTCCTGAGTAGCTGGGACTACAGGCACCCACCACAACGCCCGGCTATTTTTTGTTGCTGTTGTTGTTGCAGTTTGGCTGGGGCCGGGTTCGAACCTGCCACTCTTGGCATATGGGGCTGGCGCCCTACCCACTGAGCCACAGGCACCGCCCAAGGGACTTGTTTAATACTTGATTTTCTGCACTGTAGCCCCTGGGATTCTGATTTAGTGGAACTGCAGTGGGATTCAGGAATTTGTCTTATTGGATGAATCTCTAGGTGATTCTTATTATCAGGAACATTGGGGCAACACTGGTTTTAAACTTCACAAATACCTAGAATATTCTGTCCTTCAGAAATCCTAACATAACATTACTCAGTAAAGATCAGAAGGAGTCTCTAAGTAACACAGAAAGAAGAAAAGTACCTTCATGGCAGCACATTAACATTATCAAGAACATCATTTGCTTCAGAGGAAGGAACAGGCAAAGGAAAATTATTATCTGGGCCCTTTGTCAATAACACTGATGACTATTGACACCTCCCCTTGGTCTTGTTGCTGTCAGAGCATGGAAACCTGTAATGATAATTGAATTTGCTCTGATGACATGGACTCAAAGACAGGAGCTTCTTTTCTGGGCAATTCAGTGAAATGTAGAGACCCTGGTTCAGGGGGGAGGAAAATGTATGAGATTTCTGTAAAAATCAGGAACTGTGGCTGGAAGAGATAGCCCATGCCTGTAATCACACCACTCTGGAAGGCCGAGGCAGGTGGATTTACTTGAGCTCAGGAGTTCCAGACCAGCCTATACAAAAATGAGACTCTGTCTCTGCTAAAAATGGAAAAATTAACCAGGTGGTGTGGCAGGGAGGCTGAGGCAGAAGGATGGTTTGAACCCAGGAGTTTGAGGTTGCTGTGAGATAGGCTAACATCATGGCATTTCAGCTGGGGCAACAGCATGAGACTCTGGCTCCAAAAAAAAAAAAGGGGGTGGGGGACTTCTTGGCTTGGCGCCCATAGCACGGTGGTTACAGCGCCAGCCATACATACCAAGGGTGGCGGGTTCAATCCCCACCCAGGACAGCTAAACAAGGATAACCACAACAAAAAATAGCCGGGTATTGTGACGGGCGCCTGCAGTCCCAGCTACTTGTGAGGCTGAGGCAAGAGAATCACTTAAGTCCAAGAGTTTGAGGTTGCTGTGAGCTATGATGTTATAGCACTCTACTGAGGGCGACATAGTGAGACTCTGTCTAAAAAAAAAAAAAAAAAAAGACTTCTTATAGCTGAAGAATGTTTCAAGCAGTGCAAACAAGGTGCGATAGTTTTCCTAGATACATGGATTGTGTTGTGGCATGGCCTTGCCGACATGGGTGTGTGCGCATGCACATATATAGGTGAGTGTGTCCACAAGTGCATGCTTGTATTTTCACTTGGTTTTTGTGGTATTGGGAGAAGAGGGGATGTAGACCCTAAAAAACCAGCCGGTAGTTTTTCCAGTATTCCTGACATAAAAGGGAATAAGGGCCCCTGATGTAAGTTTATTTTGCAAAGTTGGGAAGTTGTAATTGTCCACACTAATCATCAATCTCTGTGACAAAATGAAACAGGCTAGAAGTCAGGAGAGGTGTCAGAATGTGGCACTGTCACTATGAAACTATGGGATCTTGAGCTAGTAACATCTCTGTTTCCTTTTTTTTTTTTGCAGTTTTTGGCCTGGGCTGAGTTTGAACCTGCCACCTCCAGTATATAGGGCCGGCACCTTACTCCATTTAGCCACGGGCACCTGTTTCCTTAAGTATATGATGAAAGGGTAGATTATGTGATACCTTATTTAACTCATTCTAAGGTACACTTTTTTTCCACATTTTAATATTTCTGAAGTTAGAAGCCATCTTATAATCAATGGTGACAGAGTTTTCTTCTTGGTTGCTTTCACAATCTATAGCATATATTAAATATATTCAACTAAACCCCGTACATAGCTCTATGAGTAGCTGCATGCCTTACATTTTTTACATCAATGTAATACTCCACACTCTTTTAACTACATTCTAAATACTCATTCATTCATTTTTAGAGGACTCTGGCTGATAGTTTTCAACTCTGGCTTCCCAGAGATCATTTGAGTTAACTTTTTTTTTTTTTTTGAGACAAAGTTTCTGGTCAATTCACCCAACCCGGAGTGCAGCAGCATCATCATAACTCACTGCAACCTCAAACTCCTAGGCTCAAGAGATCCTCCTGCCTCAGCCTCCTGAGTAGCTGGGACTACAGGCATGTACCACCATGCCCAGCTAATTTTTCTGTTTTTTTATATATAGTTAGGACCTCACTCTTGCTCAGGCTGGTCTTAAACTCCTGACCTCAGCAATCCTTCCAGCTTGGCCTTCCAAAGTGCTAGGATTACAGGTGTGAGCCACCATGACTGGCCACTTAAATTGACTCTTATAAAAGATGTTATCACTCACCTGGCAGGCAGAAGGAAAGAATGTATCAGGCAAAGGGGGGGAATATGTGGGAAAGCACAGGTAGAATAACAAAACACATTCAGAAAATGTCAAGTATTTTGTATGGCTGGAGGACAGAGTAGAGTGCACACAGTTCGCACAGGTGGCAGATGAGGCTTAAGAAATACCCAGGAACCAGATTGCCAAGGGTGTTGTGTACCATTCTAAGTAGTTTGTATTTCATTCTCGGGGCTAAGTGTGCTGATAGTTTATAAACAAAGGGGTAAGGTACTGGATTCACATTTGAAATTCAGGAAAATCACTCCAGTGGCATGGTAGATTGTGGTTTAAAGCATGCAGGAAGGAAGATGAATTAAGAGGTGTTGACATATTCAAATGAGAAGAGATGAGTGCTTGCACTGACAATCTGGGAGGGAAACAGGGGTGAACATATGAAGCTGAAAGATATGTACGGAATGTTAACCAAAGAGATGCAGGATACAAGGAACAGGGAGGGGTCAAGGACAATTCCCAGAACTAACTGCCTAAATGAATGATAGTACCGTAACTAAAGCTGGAGGCTTGAGAAAAGAAGTGAGTTTGGAAAGCAAAGATGAGTTCTGTTTTGCTTGTGTTAATGTTGAGGTGCTTGAGGGAAAAATTTGATGGAAGATATTTCAAAAAGAAGTGAAAAATGGGTCTGGGTCTCAAACAAGTTTGACTTTTTCTTTTTTTAAGACAGAGTCTCACTTTGTCACGCTGGGTAGAGTGCTGTAGCATCATAGCTCACAGCAACCTCAAACTCTTGGGTTTAAGTGATCCTCTTGCTTCAGCCTTCCAAGTAGCTGGGACTGCAGGCTCCTGCCACAACTCCTGGCTATTTTTAGAGACAGGGGTTGCACTTTTGCTCAGGCTGGGCTCGAACTTGTGAGCTCAAGCAATCCACCAGCCGTGGCCTCTCAGAGTGCTGGGATTACAGGCGTGAGCCAGGGCGCCTGGCCCAGCAAGTTTGACTCTTACTATATCTATATATCTATATCTATATCTATATTAGAAACATCTATTTATTTGCTTTTCCAAATCCACTCTTCACCATTCCCCACTCTTCTCTGTGTCCTGGGAGGCTGAACTGTATAGATCACAGAGGTTAAGGTTGGCCAATTTGGATCAAAGAGTGAGGAGAGGGAGCTCTGGGAATCTGTGCGCTCCCACCTCCCTCCCTTCCTTCCAAGTCAACAGCCCTGGTGGCTTTTTGCACACAGTGCTCTTTGTCAGGTTCCTGACCCTAGTCTTCCTTTGATCCTTCAGATTCAATTACCCAATCTGGGTTTGCTGTTCTGTGGGGTCCTCACTGTATAATGTACAAGGAGTGGCCAAGGAAGTAGAAATGGAAACAGTGGGTATCACACATTCGAGGGGCATGTGGAGCTTCCCCTTATCCAGGAGAACAGGGATATGAACAGCCCTTGGCACGTGATGGCATCACAGGTTCTCACATTATAACTGGTGGGTGGCATGAGATGAAGTGAAAGGGCAGGACAATGCATTGGGTACTCAACTGACTGTCTAAGAAAATAAGTTGTCATTCAGGAACTCTCAGTAGCAATTTTGACTCAGTCCTTTATCTCCTGTGAGGTTACAGGGAAGAAACGGCTGAGGACCATGCTCAAGGCTGAATGTTAAGGGCTATAGAGTTTTAACATCAATTAAAGGCTAAATATGAGCAAGTGTTTCACTAAGGCTAGGATACAGGTGAGGAAAGAGTGGAACTTTGAGACACCGATAAGATGGGGATCTTTTGGAATGGACAGTCAAGGCTAAGAACTCTGATCCCTAAGTCCCCCATACCACGCTTGGCTGCAGAGGCAGCCCCTGCCCAGTCTAAGGGCATCAGCCCCCCTCATAAAGGCCTTTAACACCACACTGGGGCAGCTGCCTCACAATCTTTTTGCCTCAAGGCATAGTGCTTGGTGAACATCTTTGGGTTTTTGAGGCAATATGGGCTATATTTTGGTAGGTAGCTCTAACCCATTTACTGAGTAACTCTTAACGCTACCAGTTTTGAGTATGAATCAGTTAAGAAAAGGATCTGACAAAGGTCCAGGCTATGCTCCCAGCCACCCTGCCACTGGGCCTTATGACCCAAAGATACAGCTGTGCTGGAAATTCCTGTGGCAGACAAAAATGGTATACACAGCCTCTGCAAGCCTCAACAGGAAAATCACACACAAACTCCTAAGGTTTTGGAATCAGATCATGTCTGCCAACAACTATTCTTCCATGTGACGAGCAGCTCCTGAGAGGCTTCTGAGCCCCAGCAGAGGCTGAACACCTGGGTAGGGAACCCCACAAGGCTATGAGAACTGTCCCTCATGAACTGGGTATTATCTGATCCACCAAGCCTTAAAATTAAACTCTCACAGTAGCAGCATTCCGCCACAGAAATGGTCATATATGAAACCAGGATGAACAGTTCATAAGGCACCAATAACTGTCACATCACAAGCAAGTGACCAGAATCCCATGATACTTTGTGTTTTCTTCCTCCAGCCAGCCTTATAGCTTCATAAAAAAGTCCAACAAGGAAGAATGAAAGGCCTGAATTGTTGACCAATCTGCACAGGATGTCATCAGCACAAGGTGATGCTGGACAACTGCTGCCCTGTTGCCCCATGAAGACGGGGCCTTGAAACATAGTGGTAAGGGGCAGGTTTGGGGGAGTAAACCTTATTATCTAATTCATGTGTAACTAAGACTGAGTATGGATATATACTTATAAATGGGGACTGACTGGTGGGTGAGTACGTCAGGGGCTGGGAAAGAACAAGGACAGTAAAATTGTGACAAGGTGAACGGAGGGAGAGGTACATGGATATGCTTTTCAGAAAGATCACAGAATATGAAGATATTCATATCCCATATATCTTAGGCCCCCAAACTTAAAACTATGTCATCGTGGCGGCACCTGTGGTTCATCAAATAGGGCGCCGGTCCCATATACTGAAGGTGGCGGGTTCAAACCCAGCCTCAGCTGAACTACAAAACAGAAAAATACAGGCATTGTGGCGGGTGCCGTAGTCCCAGCTACTTGGGAGGCTGAGGCAAGAGAATCGCCTAAGCCCAGGAGCTGGAGGTTGCTATGAGCTGTGTTTCCCCATGGCATTCTACTGAGGGTGATAAAGTGAAACTCTGTCTCTACAAAAAAAAAAATGTCATCTTACATAGCAAAAGGAACTCCACAGATGTAATTAAGTTAATGATTTTGAGATGGGGAAATTATCCTAGATTGTAGGTGAGCCCAACATAATCACAGTGATCCCTACAAGAGGAAGACAGAACTGTCAGAGTCAGAGAAATATTTGCAGAGGGAGAGAGGGACCATGAGCCAAGGAATGTAGGCAAGCTCTAGAAGCTGGGGAAAGCAAGGAGATGGATCCTCCTCTAGAGCTTCTAGAAGGATGCTGCAATGTTGACAATTTGATTTTAGCACAGTGAGACTTCTAAGCTATAGAATTGTAAGATAATAAATATGCATAGTTTTAAGCCAGGAACTCAGTGGTGATATGTTATAGCAGGAATAGGAAACTAATATACTATATAAATGCCCACCAGCAATTGTTCTCAGTAAAGGAGTCACTCCATCAATCAGGTGGGCAAGATGACCCATTTTATGGATGTCAGTCAGCTTCCTTCCCCAGCCACCCCATGCTACTTGATGAACCCATGTACAAAATGTGTAGTTATTTAATCCTCATATCAAATTTATGAGGTTAGCGCTATTATTATTATTTTATTATTATTATTATTATTATTATTATTTTGTATAGACAGAGTCTCACTTTATCGCCCTCGGTAGAGTGCCGTAGCATCACACAGCTCACAGCAACCTCCAGTTCCTGGGCTTAGGCAATTCTCTTGCCTCAGCCTCCTGAGTAGCTGGGACTATAGGCACCTGCCACAACGCCCGGCTATTTTTCTGTTTTGCAGTTCGGTGGAGGCCGGGTTTAAACCCGCCACCTTCGGTATATGGGGCTGGCACCCCACTTAATGAGCCACAGGTGCTGCCCAAGCACTATTATTATTTATCCTATTTTGTAGGTAGAGAGACCAGGGACGAGGAATTAAATTAGCCAAAGTCATATTGTTAGTAAGTAGTGGAGCCAAGGATTTGAACTTAGATCATCTGACTCTACTACTGTACTGTTCAATATCTCAGCCAGTGGCCACATACAAGTATTTACATTGAAATTAAATAAAATTAAAAATCTAATTTCTGTCATTCCAGCCCCATTTCAAGTATTGAACAGCCACATGCAGCTAGTGGTGAGCATAGTACATGGTGCAGACAGAGAACATTTCTATCTTTGAAGAAAGTTCTTTTGGACAGTGTTGCTCTAGAGTGTGCTTTCTAAAACAATATGCCCTTCAGCATTGCTCACCAATGATCACATCAAGCTCTAAATCAGGCTGCAGTACAGCTGAGATGGTTCTCCAAGCCTTTTGTTAGCTATTCCTATGGCTGCCTTGAGTCCTTCAGATTCCTAAGACTGTGTTACTGACACAAAGAAACCGTTATAACACTGGTGTTGAGTGTTGAAAATTGGCAGCAAATAACATGTACTAAAATTTCCAGGGGGCTGGGAGGACTAAAATAGGTTGGCATTTGCTTATGTGCCTAGCATCATGCCAGGTGGTAACTGGGGGAGGGTAGAGAAAGATATCAAAAACATATATCATAATACCATTGCCCTCAAGAAATGGACACAAGACTAATTTCACTCATCCCACCAATATTCATGAAGTGGCTAATATGTTTTAGGATGATCCTAAGCATTGGAAACTCAGGAGAAGACAAAACAGAGACATTTCCTTTTCTTGTGGAGTTTATGTTCTTTCCTTGGGGGAAGAGAGATATTAAGCAAGAACATCTGATGGATGTTAGTAAATGCAAAGTATCGGATGCCTTGAAATGAAATAGAGAGCCAATAATATAACATAAGTGCTCTGGGAGGTTGTAGATGGGAAATAGTCATGTGCATTAAAGCTAGAAACACAAAGATGACTCTCACTCTAGTGATCCACCAGTAATAGGATATGTTCTTATTTTAGGCGAGTGGGAATCCTTGCAAAGTTTTCAACAGGATAGTGACATGTTGTTCAGATGTGTTTCAGGGAGGCAGTGTTCAGTATGTCACTGAGATTTGACATTCTAGATACAGGTCAGCCTAGTTTAAATCCTGTCTCTGCTACATACTACCTTTGTGAACTCAGCTTTATCATCTCTGAATGGGATGATCGTAAGAGTACCAACCTCACAAGTTTTATAAAGAATAAATGGAATAACTTATCGTAATGTACACTGTTTTCTTATTATTACCATCATTTTATTTATTTTATTTATTTATTTTTTTTTGGAGACAGAACCTCAAGCTGTCACCCTGGCTAGAGGGCTGTGGCATCACAGCTCACAGCAACCTCCAATTCCTGGGCTCAAGCGAGTCTCCTGCCTCCGCCTCCCAAGTAGCTGGGACTACAGGCGCCCGCCACAACACCCAGCCATTATTTGCTTGCAGCCGTCATTGTTGTTTGGTGGCCCCGGGCTGGATTCAAACCCGCTAGCTCAGGTGTATGTGGCTGGCGCCTTAGTCCGTTGAGCCACAGGCGCCGAGCCTATTACCACCATTTTTAAAACTCTTAGCTCTTTTGATAATTATGTAGGGATGGATTTGAGAAGACTAGGTCCTTAGGAAGAGAGAGCAATTAGTAGTCTATTGAAATAGACTTGCCCAAGAGAAGAACCAGGGTAGTGGTTGTAGAAAGTAAGATATATGCCATCAATTTGATTCCTAGGAATATACTCAGGACAATTGAAAACATATGTCCACACAAAAACTTGGGCATCAACATTCATAGTAATATTATTTATAATAGCCAAATAATGGAAACAACTCAAATATCCAAAAACTTATGAATGAATAAATAAAATGTGGTATATCCAATGGACAATGAAATTTGAACACATTATGCTAAGTGAAAGAAAGCAGATACAAAAATCCACATATTATATGATTCCATTTATATGTCTAGAATAGACAAATCCCTACAGATAGAAAGTAATCTCATGGTTGCTGGGAATTGAGGGAAGGTAAACATGAAGAATGACGGCTGGGCGGTGCCTGTAGTTCAAGGAGTAGGGCACAGGCCCCATATACCAGGGGTGGTGGGTTCAAGCCTGGCCCCAGCCAAAACTTCAACAAAACAAAACAAAAAAGAATGATTGCTAATGGGTATAGGATTTATTATTGGGATGATGGAATTGGTCTAAAATTAGATAGCGATGATAGTTGCACAACTTTCTGAATATGCTAAAAACTACCGAATTAAACACTTTGAAAGGGTGAGTCATACAGCATGTGGATTAAATCTCAATAAAAAATGTAATTGAGGCTCGGCGCCTGTGGCTCAACGGGCTAAGGCGCCAGCCACGTACACCTGAGCTGGCGGGTTTGCATCCAGCCCGGGCCGCTAAACAACAATTACGGCTGCAACCAAAAAAATGGCCGGGCGTTGTGGCGGGCGCCTGTAGTCCCAGCTACTTGGGAGGCAGAGGCAGGAGACTTGCTTGAGCCCAGGAATTGGAGGTTGCTGTGAGCTGTGATGCCATAGCACCCTATCCAGTGTGACAGCTTGAGGCTCTGTCTCAAAAAAAAGAAAAAAGAAAAAATAGGTATAACAGGATGACAGAGATCAAAGGTATTGCCAATATCTGTTTAATTCAAAACACATTATGAGGATCTCTCTTGGT
>CAUYON010071998.1:0-29423 GCA_963573935.1 Arctocebus calabarensis
AGTCATCAGTTAACTTCTTATTTTTTTTCCAAAGCCTCAAGAAATAGACAACTAATATTTATAAATAAGAGTAAAAGATAATTTCAAAAAACAGATCATGCCAAATCTTATAGACAATAGAAAAAGAAGAAATATTTCAAAGTCATTCTACTTAATCAGGATATACCTGATATTAAAATTGGAGAAAATATGTTGTTATAAAGGGAAATTACAAACATAATTCACTTATAAATGAGGATGTAATATCCTAAACAACACATTAACAAGTAGAATTAAAAATTAATGTTTAAGTAATGTACTTTGGTCAAAACTGAATCCAGTTTATGTGAGAATGAGTCACTATTTTCTTTTCTTATTTTGTTTTCTTTCCCTCACCCCCTCCCTCCTTCTCTCTCTGTCTGCATGAATCCTATGTATTCAACTTTGATGTGAGGACAATTAATGACAATTAATGACTCAATGGGGCACGAGGGAAGGGGAGAGCAGACAGGGCCAGTGCCACTTTCCATGGGCTTGGAATAGACAGGATTCCTAAATGTGGGAAGGGATTGGAAGTATCTGTCACTCAGAATAACAGAAGGAAAAAGTCCTCTGTAAAACCTGCAAACAGAAAAGGGCCCTAGAAAACCTCTAGCCAAGTTCTTCATTGTCTAGATGACTAAATCTATATCCAAGGTGGCTGTGATGTGCTCAGACTTCATAAAGTGTTAGTGACAAAGCTGGGAAGGTAATTCAGGTGACTAGGAATCTGTTCCTTCCCGCTGTGTGTTCTGCCTGCACAGCCACGGTGGCTGTGGGTAGGAAGAGTGTCTGAGCCCACCGTCCTTTTATGAACATTTACATTTATAAAATTTACATTGCATTTCTTTCCTCCCACCTTTGAATGTCAGATGCAGCTAACATACAGAGCTCTGAGGACCTTGCGCTTACATTCATAGCAGGTTCTAATAACTATTGTGTAGAGAGGGAAGTTTTTAGTGATCCCACCTCGTTGATGACAAAATTGAAATCTTGAAAACCCAATGGCTTGTCTTAAATGGCATAGTCATTTAGGATAGGCAGATAGATGATCAAATATTTGTGTTCTTGGTTCAGAGCTCCTTCTGTTCTCTGCAGTCTCTGAAATGTGTCTTCCCTTAAGACTGAAGCACTTAACACTTCTCCAGCGTTGCTACTTCTGTCCCAGCAAGCCATATGCCCTGGAAGAGGCTAATGTGTGCTTAATATCTTAGCATACATACTGTAGCTTAAAGCCCAAGTTTTAAGACTGAACTCTAATATTTCTGGCTTCTCTGGGCATGGCAAATATTGTGTTGATACTTGGCGTCTGCAATCTGTCTCCTTACGGCTACTACAAACATGGCATACGATATATGAGTCATTTATTAATCTCTCTAAATTTACATTTGGCGATGTTCCTTTCAGCCTGCACAAGTGAACACACACAGCCTCACTCGTGATCAGAACCATGACACCTTCAAAGTGGTTCTTTTCTCAGCTGTCTTCTGTGAGTGGGTCTTTTTCCCCCAACTAAAATCACTCTGGTTGACAAGGGCTTCCAGTGTTGAGTTTCCTTTTGAAGTGGTTGCAATTTATGTTTTGCAATCAAAATGGGAACCATTTGTGCTTTCTTACAACTCCAGAGCTGCCATAAATCGGGTTAATAGATTTTTCAGTGCTTAGTAAGATAATTGAGTTGGGGAGAAGATTAAAGTGTGTGCTGGGAGCCACCATGGCAAAGCTCCTTCATTCTCTTATTCTCGTGGCTTCCAGGATGACCTAGAAAACAAGGCTGAAGGAAGATAGCTTTAAATTCTGCATGCTAAATTGATTAGTTCTGAGACACTTCTGGGCAAAGACTGCCAATGGAACTCTGTTTTGACAGTGAAAATATTTACAATGAAACATAACGAAGTAAAATTTAAGTCCCAAGTTGCTCTACAATGGAAGCACTAAAATTGTAATTCTGGTTATAGCGACACCTCCAATTACCAAAATGTGAAGTCATTTTCTTCACTTTGAGGAAATGAATATGTGGTAAGGGTCATGACGCACACACCAGGGGCTTATAATCTGCACTCTGGTGTTACTGCTGAACCCAGACCAGCAAATTAGATTCCCCATGTCTGTTTCCCCCTCTAGAGGCAGCCATGCTTACCAACAAGCTCTGTTCTGAAGCTGATGCGATGTTGCAAAGCCTTTCCAAACAGCTCTGGAAATGAAAGCACTGGATATGGAGTGGGAATTTTTGCAGGAGTATAGCAGTTGGTAGGATGTGATTTAAATCCCCCAGGGCTACCACCCTTTTTGTAGGTGAGACTCATGCTTTTTGGAACGATCCTTATTGCCATTGATTCTCAAGACCAAAGAAAATTGCTGACACAAGCTGCTGGTTGCTTTGACTCTCGGCGCATGAATTAGTTTATTTCTTTATTCAACAAACATTTATTGCTCACGTACTGTGTGCCAGGTGCTACACTTGACACTGATGATACAGCAATGAATATGATTGATGGGGTCATTCCCCAAGAAGATATTAAAGCAATGCACAGTCAATTCTTGTTATTCAAGGTAGTTTTGTTTTATACAGTCACCACAAACACTGAATTAGAGAAACTATTGCTCCTAGGGGAAATACAGGGCTACGTTCCTGGAGGCTTACGGTCATAACATTTTCATCAATACACAGCCTCACTTTATTTGTGCTTCTGTTTAAAAACACCTTATTTAATAGATGTTTTTGATTAATTAACATTGAACTCATGCCCAATAAGATCGTGATTTATGCCTGAATGAAACTCATCTAACACATATTTTCCCCGTTAAGTCATATTGTGGCCTTTCTCTGTTGGAAATGCTGGACAGCACTTCAGCGCTACATTTGGGGGCTGTTTCAAATGGTGAAATCACCAAGAAAAAGCCCAAAAATGTAAAAATTGTGGCACTGAATAGATTATGAGGAGCTATGAGAGCTGAAACAAGAAGGCAGAGCATCAACTTGTGGCCTTCAGCTGTGAGTTGCATGTTGCAAGTTTTTGCTGCTTTGTGTGCATCTACAAATGACTGTGGAGAGTGCCTCATTTATTGATTTTGGGGTTCCAAATAAATTTTAGTGAGGAGGCAAATTTGCAAATGCAGAATCTGTGAACAATAAGCATCAGCTGTACCTGTTTGACTCAACTTCAGAACCCTTTGACCTTGAAGTGAGGGTCACTCAAACTTCAGCTGGACATTCTCCCTGCACCCCAGACACACCTGCACACAATAATGAGGAAGACGAGGTTTTTCACCAGACGGTCCCTGGCATTACGTTCTACTGTTTTAATGGGAATGTGGGTTATAAGAAATAGGTCACTTTTCAGAATATCAAAGCTCAAAAGGACGCACATGGATCATTATGAAAGTTTTGAGATACATGGAAATTAAGAAATATAAAATCTATGTGGATGGAAATAAATGAAGCTGTCCCAGCAATACTGATAAGCTGAGCAAGTTGAAAATTGCATGGGTGAATCAGAAAGGATGCTGTTGACTGTGTTTCTTGTAAGGGAAATAATGGACCATAACACAGTCTCAAAACTTTTGTAGTGACTCACATATAAGTCATGGTCTCCACGGAGGTTTGTTCTTGGTGCCTTCTCAGCCATTCGACATCTAGCCTCTTCTTGGGAAGCATTTCCATGTGCATTGGACCAAAGCCCTTTACTAGGATGTTCTCGTGCATGAACTGAGACTTGATATCTTCTGACCAGGTGGTTCTCAGCCTGAGCATGCTCTGGAGTTCTAGCAGTTCTGTCTGGAGCCACTAGCAAGTCTAGGGTATCTTTCATGTGCCCTGTGCTTCCACATCCTTGGCCCTGTGGCCCCCTTCTCTGGATGCCATCTCTGGGTCTTCCTTGCTCTTGAGGGCTCCAGAGCACTAGTTCTCATGGTGGTGGCTTAATTCTTGCTTTCATCTGGAAGCAAAGGATTGTGTCTTACAGTTCCTTCCGATTCTTACAGCCTGCTCCCATCTCAGCAGCCTCAGACCTGGCTCTCTTCCTCAATACTGAGATCAGGAAGACCCATTTCTACACTGATCCTTAGCCTATTATGCCTGGCTCATTGCACCACCACGACTCCTGAAGAATTATCACACTAAAGAAATTGAGTGTCTGGCTATGTATGGTCGACACCAATGGCCCCAAAGAAGGCATACCCCCTAATGATAAGAGAGACATTCCAAGTTTTTATATGCCCTCTTACACTGGTTAGTATTCCCTCTGAAAGATACCAGAATATACATCATTTCAGAAATGTCTTTTAATAGAGTGTCATGTCTATAAGAAACCTTCATGATCAGGATTTTACCATCTTATTCTGTTGAGGAAGGAGCTGAACTACTAGGAAGACGAAATCATTGTTTTAATGTTCCCTGGTGTTAGTGTTAGAAGTAAAACCTAAAAAAAAGGTTTGTTATATGGTAGAGACTCAATGAATCAGTCGAATGAAGAAATTAATAAAGGAGAGTATAAGCAAATAACTCTGATCCCCCTCATGTCAGGATCCTGCCTGCTGGTTTTAAGTTTGGACAATAATTGGTGAGTGATCAGTTCAGTTCTTGCATTTCAAAGTTAGATAGTCAGCCCTCCCCAACTAGCATAAACCAAAAGCACCGATAAGAAAGTGTTTTATAGAGTGAACAGTTCTATGAAAATTCAAGGTGGTACTTTTGCTTTGAAAGCCTGGACAGATCTGATAATTAGGAGAGTGTAATATATGTTCCCCATCTTTTCAGCTATCTAGCATTTGAATCCCCTTTTATGTTTACAAATCATGCATCAAACCTATTTACCCTCCCTGATCTGTACAAAGGAGAGTGGAGTGTGTATGAGGGCAGAGGAATTGGCTGAGTGTCTGGAGCCCAGGTCTGGGGTGGAGATGGCTGAAAAGGCTCGAGTCAGACATCAGTGTTCAAGAGCAGCAGCACAGTGGTCCCCACCGCACTGGCTTTGGAGTGATTTTGGTCCTAGTGGCTGCCCAGTGTCTTTTATTCCTGGTTTTGCATATTTCTTAGAAATTTTGCTAAGTAATCAATATTGTATCAAAAACTTCCTTTTCTGCTTTCAACCAGCCAGACTCAATTTCAAAACTGGTACCGGCAATGAATGGTTATAGGCACAGAAAGGTAGAATCTGGTATTGGTTATGTGGTTTCATTTTCAATGAAACTCCATCCAGAATTAAGAGATGGGAATCCTGATAGCTCCTGGCAGATACCAGCAAAATCACTCAGCAATCACTGGGGGTCACTGGGAGGACGTGCCCAGTGAAGTCAAGGATAGGGGGCAATTGCTGACATCATGTGGTAGGAGGGGAATGAGGGACTTAGACTCTGAGGGACAGTGGTTGCTTCTGAGGACAACTTGTTAAAGCAGAACTTGACTCCTTTCAATTCTTAGCATCGTGGCTCGGGATATGGTTTGAAATTCAGGGATTTTAAAAAAATGGTTGTAGAAAAAGCATATCTTTGCCTTTGAAGTCACAGGGCTAAATGAGTTGAAAATAGAATGAAAAGCTTGGTTTTGAGAAGTTGCTACAAGAAGCAAACAAAACCCAGCACGTACATGTCGGGCCCTTACCATGTGCCAGGTACTGTTTCAGAAGCTGGGCAAACCACAGTGAAAAAAAAAGTCAGTTCCTTGATTTTGCTGAGTTGATACTACAGTGCGGGTTGAATTCAGTGTCAACAGTGAAATGAGCATTTATTATGGGTTGAATTGTGCCCCCCACAAATTCATGCATTGAAGTCCTAACCCCCAGTTCCTGAGAATGTGACCTTATTTGCAAATAGAGCTTTTGCAGATGTAATAACTTAAGATGAGGTCATTAGGGTGGGTCCAAATCCCATGTAACTGGGGATTTGAGATAGACATATACATGGAGACAGTGAGTGTGAAGATGAGGGCAGAGACCGAGGGGACGCTTCTATGCCAGGGAATGACAAAATGACAATGAGAGCCATTAACTACCAGAAGCTCGGGGCGATGCACAGATCAGGCTTCCTCCCAGCCCTGCCCTGATCTCAGACTTCTGACTTCCAGAACTGTGAGACAATAGATTTCTGTTGTTTAAGCACTGTCCTCTAGCTCTGTGGTTCTTTGTCACTCAGCCCCAAAAAACTTATGCAGAGCTGGACCCCAGGGACTTAAAAGGTTGAGGGACCTGCTCTGTGTGTGGCAGCAGCGCCAGGCCCTGCTGGTTCTTGATAAAATGCCTTTGATGGCAAAGATGGCTTGTGACTTGGCTACACTCTTCTGCCAAGTGTGTCCCTCTTGCTAACAGCAGTGTGTTCACTGAGGCCCAGAGCCTCTGCTGTATCCTGGGAGGCGGTGTGGGGAGCCAGCCGCCTTTGTGGCCAGTTGACTGCATTGTGTCTCTTCCATTATGACAAGGGTGGGGATTTATATTCAGTGGACTAGATTCTTATTCCAGATTCCAGCTTTGCAACCAAGCTGCCTGGGTTGAAGTCCCAGCTCTGCCAGTTACCAGCTGCCTGGGCAAGTTCCACTGGCTTTCCTTGCTTCCAGGGGTGTCCAACCTGAGGCCTTGCGGGACCACACGCTGGTCTTTTGTGAGGACTATCTATGGCATCTGATATCCCAGAAAGTATGTGCGGACCTTTTTTTTTTTTTTGCTAATCAGCTTTCGTTAGTGTTTGTGTGTTTATTGTGAGGTCCAAGACAACTCTTATTCTTCCAAGGTGTGCGATAGAAAAGAAAAAAGATGGACACCCTGCTAACGGTAGAGCATTTACCATTCGCAGAGTGAGGATAGAAATAGGATCTCTCTGTGTTAGTTTTCCATGGCTGCTACAATAAATTTCCATAATTTAGTGACTTAAAACGAAAAGGAATTTATTCTCTTTCGATTGTGGAGACCCGGAGTCTGAAATCACGTTGTTAGCAGGGCCAGCTCTTGCAGCTTCTGCGGCTGTGGCGTGCCTGGGCTCATGCTCACACCCTCCAGCTCTGCCTTCTCTGCTTCCCGTGCCAAGTCTCCCTCTCCCTCACGAAGACATTTGTGATTGAATTTCGGATAATCTTCAACAATCTTCCCTAGCCCAATCCTTCATTTAATCACATCTGCGAGGACCCTTTTTTTTCTTATAAGGTAACATTTACAAGTTCCAAGGATCAGGACTGATATTTTTGGCATAAGATTTTGGGGGCCATTATTCAGCCTACTACAGTGTCGCCCCAGACTGCAGAGAGAATTAAATTAACTAATTCTTATAAAGCTTCTAGAACAACATGCCACATGATAAGCACTCAGCAAAGGTTACCAGTGAGGAAGAGTATGGCAATGATCTCAGACAATCCAAGAGTGACAAGGGGTCTGCAAGCTTCCAATGATGTGAGTCTCTCAATAATTCTGTTCTTACTTAAATCAGACTGAGATCAAATTACTTAAATCAGACTGTAACCAATATTTGACTGCAACAAATAACCCTGGCTGATATTGACAATGTGGGCATGATCAACAAAGCTTTGCTATGATTCCCGGTTAAGGTAGAAATCTCCTTGTACAGGAAGCATGACAAGTATACTTTCAGAATTGAAATCTGAATGTGGTGCCTACTCCTGAGAAAGGGTCAAATTGTTTTGAGATTGATGTCCCTCCAAGGGACCTGAACATACATATCTTAAGTGGGAAACAATATGCTTTCAATAAACACAAATGAAGACAGACACTCATTGATTAGCAAATGCTGCTGCTTCCAAGCCATTTAGAATTGCAGCAAAGTGTTGGGAATTAATTACTCGGAAAATCTATGATACTTTGCAAGCCATTTTATAATTAGTTTAATTAATCACATTTTATGTCCTTCCTCCTGACATTTAATAAAGTCAACCCTAATAGGACAATATTTTAGCACATATTGCAAATAAGAAAGTAATGTTGGGCAAGTTGATAGAATTAAAATTAAAGGAGATGATGGTACCACACTGTGGATTCTGGAAAAGACAGAATCTGGCGGCATTTCTAGGCCCTGTTTTATCTTTAATAACCTTTTCTTTTTCATAAAATCACTGAGGTTCAGGTTAGTCTTGACCAACTACCAGTGTCTTAGGGACATTGATTGACCTTGCTTTGCAAGAAATTCAGTATTGAGCAAAATTGTTATTTATTTGTATGGCATTTTAAGCATCATTTTAGTTATACTTCTTTTTCTTGATAACATGCTCAACATTTTTTAAAAAGGAATTCTTTCTAACTTTGTCTCATCATTCGGAAGTCCAGTAGAATCTCCATAGCTGACCACTCCCCTACATTGACCACCTCCTTAATTTGATCTGATTTTCATAGACTGGACGGGCACCAATATTCCCTCTTATCAGCACAGTAGGCCTAGTTCCTTATGTTGATCACCTCTGTATGTTGTCCAGTTTGTTGATAGTTCCTTGGCTGGTCAACTTATAGAGGTTCCACTCTCTTGTTTTCACAAAGGTGGAGAACTATAGTCCTATGTTGCGATGGCACATAGCATAAGCCCATCACTTGTATATGAACTGCTAAGGAATATAGTGTTCTCATGTGCAGGCAATTCCTTTATTACAGATCAATATATTTTGAAAATATAACTCAGACAGAAATTAAAAAACAGTATGGTTTTTTGTTTACATCTACTGTCTGGTTTTCACAAGGAAGCTACATGTTCATGTTCATGGTTGCACATGTTCTTTGCCAATGAAATCTAAGATGAACAAATTGAGAACTATGTACATCACGAATACCATTATATTATATGTACAATATTATATATATGCTGCGTTACATATAATATGGCTTTGTTGGTGATAGATGTATTTCTGAATTGTGTCATCTTAGATTTCATTGGCAAAAGATATACACAGCAATACATATATAATACATAAATAAATATATAAATATAAATACATAATCCCTCCAATCATGATGGCAAGAGTTGGAAGTGGGGGAGAATCACTGTGTGGATTACTGAGAACTTAATTCTGGCTTTTTGGTGATGGTCCTTGTGGCTAAGTTAGGTGTGGAGGGAGTGCATGTCTTAGGGGGAAACAGCAGGCATCTCTAGGAGATGCCACGAAAACTTCTAGATTCCTGTAACATCTCAAAAATTCCTCCCTCTGACTCCTCACAAAATGACTGAGCCTGGATTTCCATCCAACTGTAACAGGTTGTGGCTGAGTCATACTCTAATTTCCCAAGTAAAAGAAAGATATCATTGCCTGGGCTTGGAATGGTGCAAAGCAAATTCATACTGCCTCCTAGTGAGCAAACAGCCATTTGGTTTTATTTATTCAGATGATTTTTTTTTTATAATTCTTGAATGAATAGTACTTATATTGCATTTATCCTTTTTTAATTTTTCTGGCAAGGAAATCATCAGCATTTAGGTTTCCTTACAAATCTGTTGACTATCTTAAGAGGAAATTTTGGTTTGGTGATAGTTTTTTAAAAATTGTGGTAAAATATATAATAACCTAACATTTATGATTTAGCCACCTCTAAGTGTACAATTCGGTGGCATTGAGGGCACTTGCAATATTGCGCAGTCATTGCCAGTGTCCATTTCTAGGATGGTTCCCATCTTCTTGGACTGAACCTCTATACCCATTAAGCATAACTCCCCATTCCCTCCTCTGCCCGGCCCCTGGGGATTTCTAGTCTACCGTCTGTCTTTATGAGTTTGCCTCTTCTAGGTACCTCATATTAGAATTGGGCAACCTATACATATTTGTTCTTGGTTTACTTCATTCAGTGTGTTTTGAAGCTTCATACATGTTATATCATGTTTCAGAATTTCACCCTTTTGTAGGGCTGAATGATATTCTGTTGTAGGTACAGACCACATTTTGTTTATCTGTTCATATTACTTTGTATTTTTGTTCTGATTCCTTTCAATATTCTGAGTCCCTGGAGGACAGATAATAACATAGAGTTTGGTTTTGTATTCCCAGTGCCTCACATAGTTCAGGAAAGAAAGGACAAATGGTTCCTATTGATAAGTCAATGGCAGGCACGGAGTTAGATCTCATTCATCACCCAGAGGCACTTTAACTGGACAGTAGACCTGGATCTTTAGTCCTGAAAGATGAGGCTGTCATTTTTTAGCTGTGTCTTAGGATAACCCTTTTAAAACTAAGGGCCTAACTCCTTCCCTGCCTTTGAGGCAAGAGCACTGGACACATGAGCTTTCCTTACTCTGGGGCTTTCGCCCACGCACAGAGAGGGGAAGTGGCCTCTGACCTGCAGCCTCACAGCTTACACAGAATGTAAGTTCAGAAACATATTCCGAAGGCAAATGTAATATTTACCTTATCTCACATTTTCTGGTACCCTTCTTTAGTTCAGATAATCAAATGTGTGCTTTGGAGTAGATCCACTATCAAATGGAATTGAATAAAAGTTGATGCTGTCAATTTAGGCAAAGATAGCCTAGTAAATGATATGCCCCAGACTTTAAAAAGGACTTAGGGAATTTCTGCAAATACAGAAATAGCTAAACTCCTGTGCCACCTGACAGCAGAAAATATTCCCTCTGTCCTATGGATTGGTTGTGCTTTTCATCTTCTCTTGTCTATGGCTCATAGGCATATCTATTTCAAGTTTGACAACAGTCAAATATGGATTTATTAAAGCCAGAGAAGGAGAACCCTGGCGCAGAGAATGGAAATGTGTGGATGCTAAAGCCAGGGAGTCTTTGTGAAGGGCAGAGGCCTGGCTGCCTGTGAGAGAGATCTGGACCCCTTCAACATGGCCATGGGTGGGGTTGGGTAGGAGGGGACAGCTTTAGCATCTGTAGGCAGACAAACCTAGGTTTGAATTTTCAGTCTAAATTTCAGTGACTATGGGCAAGTTACTCTCTGGGACTGAATTTCTTCCTTGCAGGGCTGTTTGGAGAATTACAATATGTGTAAGTGTAATGTATGCCTGTAATGTATGAAAAGTGACTGTCTTATAGTAGCTTTAAAAATTACTGGTAATGTTATGAGTATATTTTTGGATCTGTATGATGTGGTTCTCTGCAAGACCAGGGAACAATGGACCTTGGAAACATGTGGGGCCTTTGGTGAGGAAGAAGACAGAGCTGTCTGTACAGTATAATTTGAGTAGGTTCGAGTACATAGGGTTGCCATATGTAGCTAATAAAAATACAGAATACTCAGTTAAATGTCAACCTCAGACAAGCAAGAAATAACTTTTTTAATTTAATTATGTCCCATTCAATATTTAGGACATATTTATGTTACAATAGACTAGGAGACCGGGTTGAGACCAGGTGTGAGGGCTTGAAGACCAGGAGTAAGTGTTAAAATAAATAAGTCTTTGGCAGAAGCTAACTAGAGAGGCCGATAACTACAGGAAAGGCCTGGCTTTGACCAGCTTTTCAGTTTTCTCTGCCAACTTATGTGCAGTTTGGCTTATTACAATATCATTACATTGTGGCTTTAAATTTTTTGCCCTTGAAATCACCATGACAGTTCTAAAACAACTGTCCTCATATCAAGTTTAAAAATGTGAGAGAACCCAGTTCTAGGAATTACTAGCCAAACTTTTAGTAAAAGCCCACTCCTTGACCTTCAATATTCCTCCTTCCAGTCAGTAAGACCACAGAGGACCTAATGTCACCTGCTCCAGAGCTGTTGCTCTCTCTGCACCTGCTCACTCTCCTTCCAGACCAGGTACTTTCACTTTCAATAAAATGTCTTGGCTTACATGATATGTCCTTAAATTCTTTTCCATGCTGAACACCAAGAACTTGGAAAAACCTCCACTCGTGGGCTGGGTAACACTTATATTAAAAGATTGTTTGTCTTTTATCTGAGATTCAAATTTAATTGGGCACCCTGTATTTTATTTTATTTTGCAACCTTCTATATAGGGGACTTTATCTAAAATATCTACTTTAATTTCTGTGGTTCTTAAAGGGTTCTTGAACCATTTGTCCTTCTTTCCTTGAACTATGTGAGGCATTGGGAATACAAAGGAAGAAGGCTGGGAATCAAGGCATGTGGGCAGCTTCCGGAAGCTGGGAAGGGCCAGGAAATGGATTTTCTTCTAGAGTTTTGTGGCTGCCACCTAGCCCCCCTGGTCAATGATGCAGAGGCAGCACCATAGATGAAATGATTGATTTGAAAGGGAATGGCTGACGCTCGCTCAGGCATTTCAGCTGCTGAAGCTCACTCAGGCATTACAGCAAATTTATTTCTTCCACCAAGGCTTATATAGGCACATAACATAATCAACAAACACATGACTTAATCGTATGACTTAATTAATGAACATATGACTTAGACCTGGCTCCAGGCCTTTTACTGCCTGGTACTTACAAGCTTATGGATCAATCGGATTAACTGATAACCACTTATATATGTAAAACTATCCTTATCTGCTAAGGTTTAACTGGCTTAACTGATAACTACTTTACCAAAGTTATTCTTATGCTAAGTAATAATCCTTTTACTGACCATATGGAGGCAGTTAATTGTCTTAAGGGAGTAGCCTGGAAAATCCCACCAGGATTTTTCCTTTCTAACTCACAAAAGACTTTAAACTTGCCTTCACAAAATGGGAGATTGATTGAACTTACATGGGCATAGATGACTGTGCCCCTACAGGTTTTTTAGAATAGCTATTAAGTCTCAATTATGTATAGGCAAATAATAGCTATCATGACTCCAAGTTCAGAGCAATGCATGTGAGAATGGGGCCCTAGCTTGGGGGCCATTTGGGGTAAGGTGAAAAAGGAGAAGCCTGAGAGTGTTGGCATCTGAGACTGGATAATATCTTGTTTTCACAGCCAATCTTCTGGAAGCATCAGAGGGGAGTGGGCAAACTTCAGGGATTGGTGATGAGATAGGTGGCATCTTATCTGAGACATATAGATAGACTAAAAAATACAAATAAGATTTTAGTATAAGTATGTCCCAAATATTAAGTAGGACATGCTTACACTAAAAGTTAAATGTCACTATGTGAAATTGATGTGTAACTGGGTAGGACAGGCCTAGAAGTGGCCACTTCTGTAACTACTACTGTGCTGACCAAAATGCTGGTTGAAAGGGACACACTATATTTGAAGGACAAAGGTGACTATGGTGGCAGAGGAGTGGCCCCAGAGATGTCTTCCTCCTCCTTGGCACCTCCTACATGCCAAATTAAGTTGCAGAAGGGATTAAATTTGTTAATCAGCTGACTTAAAACAGGGTCATTCAAGGGGGCTCCAGGTGGTCACAAGGGCCCTTAGAAGGAGAAGAGTAAGGCAGAGGACCACAGGACAGTGCCGAGAGAAGCCAGCCCTGCTCTTGCTGGCTTGGAAGGAAAAGGAAGAAGGCTGAGCACCAAGGCCTGTGGGCAGCTTCCGGAAACTGGGATGGGCCAGGAAATGGATTTTCTTCTAGAGTTTCCTGAAAGGAAGACTGTGTTGACAGCTGTGTTGACACCTTGCGGATAGCCCAGCAACACCCATTTCAATGTCTAACTTATGACATAAGAAGAGAAATGTTTGGTTTTTGTAAACTTCAGAGTTTAGAGCAATTTGTAATGGCAGCAGTAGAACATTTAAACAGGAACCAAAGTGTGCGAAAAAGAAACAACCAATGAAATGACTCAAAGAGTAGCTAGGGTAGGAGTGGGGTGTGCACAGATGTCATCATAGGAAACCTAGTTAAGAGAATTGTCCAGACTCAGAGGTGCCATGGATTGAACACACATCCTGCCCACACAGAACCATCAGATAGAGGCAGAGACTGCGAGAGCCGGGAGAAATCCTATGAATTCTCTAGCCCCTTCCTTTCTCAGGTGAGGCACCCACAGTTGAAAGTGACGATGTGATTGTGAGAGTTCACACAGTAAATTAGGGGATGAGCCGAGAAGAGAATCCTGTTCTCCTGACCTTCTGCCAGCAGTCAGGAGCTGCATCCTGCTCACAAAATTAATATTTTATGGATTGAGGGGTTATCTACTTAAACTTCGAAGAAGTCTTTTGGAATGTTTCTGAGCCTTACTACATGCCCCTGTTGTACGTACTCCACATACGTGACCAACAATTCATCTTATCCTCACCGTACATCTGAGATGTATGAAGTCATAGACCCATTTTATAGATGGGGAAGCTGAGAGCTCTCGGTTTTTCATCCTTTTCATTTATTTCTTCCTACATTTTCAAACAGATGGCAGGTTGCCTTTCTCTCTGGGACAGATCACAATTTTGCTGTCAAGTTTCTGGGGGGAATTCTGGGAGGCGGCTGCTGAGGCTGGAGGAGCCGATCCCCATTGTCCAGGGTCTTTTATCCAGGGGACAGAAGCTTTTGTTCATCATCCTGTTATTTAAAAAATGTCTATTTATTGAATTAGTAAATGAACAACTTCTGTGCTGGATAAAAACAAAACAAACCATCAGCTAAGCAAACGGAAAACAAAAAACCTGATGCCGCCTCCCTTAATCCTCTGAAAATAGCTCAGTCTTTAATGGGGACTTATTTAAAAATAAGTACCAGTGTGTGAAATCTCCTACTGTTTACGGCCTGAATTCGGGTTGGTATTCCAAGCACAGCAGACAGGTGATGACTACTGATGCCTTAACGATTGATTTCTCAGGTCTCCTCTCCCAAGGGGGGTAAATGAAACCCTCCATGGTGGGGGAGGGGTGGCGCTTTGATTTCCACAAGCTTTCTTCATCTTTCCAGAGTCAGCATTTTTGCATGATAGGTATAATTCATTGGAAACTTACTTGCTTTTTACGACTCATATTCTAGCCAAGATTAGCTATTCAGTGTGCAAACATTTTACGAATACTCGACACCTGAGGCTTGTAACTGACAGTTCCCAGTAGAGTCTGGGGATTGTTGCTGCCAGTGGCTTCCCTATTAGACACACATCGTACTAAGGTAGGCTAGATAGTCACATATCGTAATTTGATGTGGAAATTTGTTTCCAAATGAACTCTGAGATGTGGAGAATGTACTGATCCTTCACTAGCTAGAGAGAGATCTTTATAATTTGGGATATTGCAGAATATTCTAGAAAGAGGCACCCTCCTTCCCCATAGCTAGTACTAATGAGACTCCCTCGAGTTCTCTGGCAGCTACAGTTGCTAAGTCTGGCACGTACGGGAAGTTTCATGCCATCTTCACTGTAGGAGGAGTGGGTTGTTCTTGTTGGACTTGGTTTTTGGTGGGAAGTGTAGTGACACAGCCTTGCCCTGCCCCCACCACCTGGTTTAATGCCTCTAGTTCCAGGAACCTAGCCGAGGTGGCGAGTCCAGCAATGGGCACGAGGTGAGTGTGAGTGCAGAGGCCTGGCTGGCCGAGAAAGTTACCATCAGCTGGGAGTAATGAACTGATGGAAGTGATATTTTAATCAGATTGATGTAAGCATTCCACATTGTATACCAAATCAGCCCATTGTACCCAATAAATGCGCGCAGTTTTGATTTAATAAAAAAGAGAAGTGTTGCTAGTGCAAAAATAAATAAATAAATAAATGAATAAAACACATCTACAAACCCATGGGTGGAGAAGGAGTGGTGGAAAGGGCTTAGAGAAGAATCACAGAATGATCCAAAGAGAGTCTTTGAGTCAGGATCCATAATTATTCATAGGACAGGACCGAGGAGATGAAATAATGTTCTTAATGCAAATTAAGAGGTGTTTGGCATAGACAGAAAATAAATGGGCGACGGGCAAGAGCAGGTTTTTCTCAATAGAACTAATGGTTGCTCGACCTTATTAAAAGACAGTCAATGTCAGGAGCAATAAAACATGGAAATTGAAGAGAAACCGTGGGATCGTTTTTCATATATACCATTAGCAAAGATTGGAAAGATCTGCTCCTACTCGGTAGGCTAATGTGAGGGGGAAAGAGACACTCCTGTGCGTGGCAAAAGGAGCCAGATTGGCCAACTTTTGGGAGGCAGTATGTGTCAAAGAAACCTGGGTGATATTTATGCTTGTAATCCTAGCACTCTGGGAAACTGAGGTGGGTAATGTAATTCTTTGCACCTTCAGTGAATCTGAAACAATAAAAAACAAAAAAAAACAACAAAAAAAGAAAAAGCCAGAAAACTTCAATAAACAGGCTCCAGCAATTCCAGTGTTAGGACTTTATCCTAAGTGACGATTTGGACCAGTGTTAAAAGGTGTGCATAGGTGGTTCATTGCACTGGTGTTTATTTCAGACAAAGGTTGTAAATGCCAAACATTTCCATCGGTCTGGGATGAATTAAGAAAATTCTACTATAACTAAATGAGGGGTCAGCAGTTTTTCTCAAAGAGTTATATCAAAATATCAGGCCTTGGGATTAAGAGGCAGAATCGAGGCACTAATATAATAATTTAAAATGTAATGATTTAAATAGGCAGAGGTCATTTTAGCTTGTGGGCCATAAAAAACAGGCAGCAGGCTAGATTTGGCACAGGGGCTTAGTTTGGCCAATCTTTGGTCTCTGCAGTGGAATACTATGAAGCTGTTGAAAGTAATGACATTGATCAATATTTATTAGCATGAAAGGCACCTACGATAAATTATTAAGGGCAAAAAAGCAGGTCCCTGAAGAACATGCATAGCCTGATTCTATTTTTGTAAGAATCCATTTCCAGGTATGGCTATATAGGTGTCTGGAGTCTGAAAGGCTACAACCAATGTGTTAACTGTGGGTAACTGGGTTGTGGATTGGGGTGATCTCCATTATCTTCTTTAAATATTTCTGTGTTTTCCAATTCTGGGAAAGCAATGAGCAAATATTACTTCCTTCATCCTATAATAAGTTAAAACAATTAAAAATTCTACAAATACCTCCAAAATACTAACCCAAACAAAGAAGATAGCAAAGCATTATTATACATAATATTGTTAATTGCTCCATAGCATACTGGAATTTAGGGATAGGAAATAAAAAGAGCCTAATTTCTTTGTCAGATAATAGATGTAGGATAATCCCTGACAATGAAGGTATTAGGGTGTTGGCAGGATTCCTCCCACAACCCCTGCCCTCTTGAATTCCTAGAATGTTGTAAATTCACACTTGAAGGTGGGGAATACTATACCATTGCTTGTGTTAAATACAAATTTTGGAGTCCATAAGTAATGAAAATCTTGTTAAGACAACCTTGGTGAGAATGGAAGATTTGTTGATATTGTCTGCCATAAAGGGAATGGAAAAATTTAAGCTTAATCACAGCTTTTGGTTTGAACATGAGACTGTCCGGAGCCAGGGAGATAGAGTCATCTAGCCTGAATCAGAATGTGAACAGGGAACAAAACACCTCAGAAACACAACAATGAAGCTACTTAGCCAAAGTCAATAAATCACTCATTTTAAATCTCAGATGATTTAATTCCCTAGTGCTTGCAAAATATCTCTCTTGGAAGCAGTCCATAAGATTAGCTTTTTAAGTTTTCTTTACTACCATTGGGAAGGAATTTTCTTGGTGAGTAGATTTTCTGCACTATCAATTGGCCCTAGTGATAGCAGCTTGTTTTCTCTGGCAAATGCAAGCGTGTAAGTATGCCCCATGAAAATTCTCTTACTAGTAACAATGTACTGAATGAGAAATAACCTCTGACTTTGAGGTGTCTTTAGTTTGGGAGGGAAATGGACATTTAAACGTATTGGGCTAAGTAGTTCTGTTTTGGTAGTAAAGACAAATAATGATAACAATGATAACAATGCTTTGCTTTATTAAGTACCTACCAGACCCATCATCATATCAGATAAACAAGCTGCTAGGAACAGGTATTGCCATGCTATTCTAAGATGTGAAATTGTAATTCAGAGAGGCTAAATAATTATTTTCAGGATACTCAGCTGTTAAGTAGAGGAGATGAACTTCAAACGCAGACCTGGATTTAATTTTGCATGCTTTCCACTATGCCAAACTGCCGGCCGAATACTACAAATGTAAACTATAACTGTATTATTTATTAGTCTGCTTACTTCAATTATCAACACACATAATTGGGAGTTGATTGTTGCTATAAAACCATTTCTAAGAGGAATGCTGTGAATCTGATGAAAGCATTTGTGAATCTGATGAAACCATTATGAAACTGTTGAACCCAGAGCAACTCAGTCTTGATGGTGACAGGACACAGAGATGCATTGCATGTCCACTGTCACCAATTCATTTTCTCTGCTCACGGAAATACGCTCTTGACCTCATGCAGCCGTGGGTGAGGGACAGTTCCCCAACCCCTTCGAGATGTGCTGTAGACTCAGGTCTCAGGGAGGTCACCTGCTTACATTTCATGGCCTTACGCCCCTGCTGCTTCTCTGCCGCAGCCTGCTATGTGGTTAATTGATTCCTAGGTAATAATGGACTAAAGAAAAACAGATTTACATGTGCAATTCCATGGTCAAAAACGAGGAAAAAGAAAAAAAACAACAAACAAGCAACCCCCCTCTTTACTTTTTGCACATAGATTCTAAATTTTACCTTTGCACTTCCTTCAAAATGCCATTTCTCTCTCCTATTTCATTGATTTGTCTTAACGCTAAGGCAGCACTCATCATGTAATTGACCACTGTCCTGTTCCTTCCTTGATCATTTGTTCCACTGTCATTTACCAAGTGCCAGCTCTATGGTAGGACACAGGGCCACAAAGCCAAGTGAAGAATGGTTTCTGCCTTCCAGGAACTTTCAGTATTTTGTTGTAAGTGAAAAGTGGCAATGCTTGTGACAGTAAGCTGTCACCACCTTGATACTGGGTGACACAGACTCTGAACAGTGCCCGTTTACTCTCCATCACGCAACGGGTTGGAGGTGGCTTAGCAAAGCTGCTGTGACAAAATACCACAGCCTGGGTGGCTTAAATAAAATAATGTATTTTTTCACCATTCTGGAGGCTAGAAGATCAAGAAGGTCGAGTAGGTTGGTGTCTTCTGAGGCCCCTTCCTTTGCCTATAGATGGTTGTCTTCTCATTTTTTCTGCATATGGCCTTTTTTCCCCCTGTGCATGACCATCTTTTTGTCCTAATTTCTGCTAAGAACACCAGGCATATGCCCTTAGGACCCACCCGCATGTCCTTACTTCATTACCTCTTCAGAGGCCCTGGCTCCAATTACAGTCCGGTTCTGAGGTGCTGGGGGGTTAAGGCTTGAATTAAAGGATTTTGGTTGGGGATTTAATTCAGTCCTAACAGATGAAATCAGTTGGTTTAGGTTGTGCTCAGGTGGGATCTGCTCAGGCAGGTCTCACATTTCTCAATCTCCCAGACAAATGGGCTACCTGGGGCGGAGGTTTTCATGGCAGAAGTTGGAAGCTTCCAGAAAGGTGAGCAGAAACACACGATGTCTCTTTAAGGCTGTGGCTCAGAGCTTGCACACTGTTGCCTATATCCACATTCCACTGGCTGCGGTAAATCCAGTGGCCAACCTTGACTTTAATGGGGCAAGGAGTCAATTTGCCTCCAGTATAAGGAAGCGCAGATACACGAGAGGAAGCACATAGCCACAGGCAGTGGGAAGAATTGGGAAGAATAACGCAGTTTGCCCCCACAAGGAACACATTCATTCAGGCTGAAGTTTTCTCTACCTGAAGTGAACTATTTATTTTGTTTTTGAGGGTTTACCATTGAGTAGTTTTTTTCAGGTTCTAAATGTGGGACAGTGTGTTCGTACAAGAGTACAAACAATTCTTCTGTGAAACAGCTACACTAGCCGCCTCTGGCCCAGGCCTCAGCTCTACTGTGCACCACTGCTGAGTCTCACCTGGGAATTCTCTTGGAAGGTACTTTCTTTGATGCAAGTGGTGGGGAAAGACCAGCAGATTTCACTGTCATGACAGTGAGAACAGTTGAAAGGGGGTGTTCCCTGCCAAGGAGTCGGTGTGGTTAGAACGTGAGTAGGTGATAATGTGGCGTAGGTCATTTAAATACCCCACAAGCAGCCGAAGTGGAAAGAACACTGGGAACAAAGGAAGACTCATCAGTGGTGGCCTGGGCTCCACCAGAGATGAGAAGGAAAAGATGACTAAGTGGGAGATTAGTATCTGTGGGATTTGTCATCAGATTAGAGAGAAGGAAGCAAAACCGTCAGACCACCTTAGAGAAAGAAAGGACATTTCTAAGAACAAAATAATGACAGCAAGTGAAGCAGAGGGGAAAAAAAGAAGGTAGAGAAATGAACAAAGGCTAGATGAAAATTCCCCAAATTGGCTTTTCTGCAGGCTATGGCTATATTCTCCAAGTTTCATAAGTTTTAATGAAATTTTATCATTTTTATGTGTTCACTTTTCTTTATTTGATGGCAAGCTAGAGAATATTTAATTGAAGAATACACTGGGTGATCCGGATTGACTGGCTCGTAAATGGAGCTGCAGGGCAATTTCAGGCCCACATTTGCATTGCTCTCTGCCATCACATGGGGATTACTGTAAGCCAAAAAACATTCTGGGGTACAGGATGAAAAGTGATTCATAGTATTTCAAACCTTGAAAAGGTGGAGGATAAATTAAATGCAGCATAACACGTGGCTGCTCAATGTGAAAGAACACATTGATTGATTTTATTCTGAGCCTGAATGCGTATATAAGCCTTTGCAATAACTTATCGTAGCAATTATAATCTTAAATATGAGGTTATGATTTTTTTTCTTTAAATGACATTATAAAAGATTTCTGTATTTTGTTCTTGGATATGCTCTTACATTGTATGCCCCATCAATAAAATAGATCAGGGTCAACTTTACCGTAGTGCTGAAAGGAAAACTAACAATAGAGATGGCAGTGAAAGCTTCAATTATCTTGCTTAAAGTCAGAAGAAGCAAATCAATAATAAGCAAAGCCAAAAGGCATATATACATCTTTCTTCTTTCAACTCTGCCATTAGGGATGTGTTCTCAGTAAACATCTTCCATCACGGTAATGCTTTCTGAGAAGCTGTATTGGGGTTGTAGTTTTAGTTTGTTGTATTTGGGGTTGTTCGTATTTATTTTGTAAATTTACTTTGGTTGTAGCGTTGTCGACAAGCTATAAGTGTATGGAGTTTATACTTAGTTCCCTGGTTATACGTGTTTTAAAAACATTATGCCAAAAAATTAGAGATTTTAGAATTCTTTTCCCTATAATTTGTGCATAAAGTTGATGAATGAAGGTAGTAAGAAATAGGTGGTGAAGTAAAGATTTTCTAGCAGAAAGATAATGGGTAGCCAGAGTTTCCTATTGCTTTTGTAGCAATCACCATAAACTTAGTGTTAGAAAACAAAACAAATATATTGTCTTATAGTTCTGGGGGACAGAAGTCCCAAGTCTCAGTTGGGCTGGTTCCTCCTGGAGGCTCCAGACGAGGCTCTGACCCCTTGACTTCCCACTTCTAGAGGCTTCTGCATGCATTGGCTTGTGGCTTCTTTCTAATATCACTAACCCTGTGTTCTGGTGGCACATCTTCAATTCCTCCTTTGATCCTTAAGGCCCACTTGGATAATTGAGCATACTCTCTTCATCTCATGATCTTGAACTTAGTCACATCTGCAAAGTCTCTTGCCATGTAAGGTAATATTCAAAGGTTTCAGGGATTAGGATGTAGACTTTTTTGGGAACCATTATTCAGCTTACCTCAGAGGAATAGTTGCATTAAGATCCGAGGTAGAAGAAGAATATGAAATAGGATTGTGGCTGCAGAGGTGAACTCTGCCTGGAATAATGTATCTGGTTTGGAACTTAATTATCTGATGGATGAAGCAATACTTAATGGTAGGCTCTTCAGAAAGAAACAGTGAACACTTGGAAAATAAAATTTTGGGAGAAGAAAATGTTAAGAATATTGTAGTTTTTTTTTTTTGAAGTGTAAAAAGAGATATGGTGGTTGGCTATCAGCCATTGTTCTTAAAACAACTCTGGATGTTAATAATCACCTAGTGTTCACATAGTTAAAGCAACACTGATTAAGATTCTAGGGTAAGACCCCCTGCTTTCTCTCAATTAAATGAAATTATTAAATTGGAAAAGCACTACGGACTGAATGTTTGGGTTCCCCCATTCATATGATGACATCTTAACCCCCAAGGTTGAGGTACTAGGAGGTAGGGTCCCTGGGAGGTGATTAAGGTCATGAAAGAAGAACCCTCCTGAATGGGATTAATGCCCTTACAAGGGATGGAATCAGGGTTCGGGGTTCTCCCTTCCACCACGTTAGGTTACAAGGAGAAGATGGGCCCCACCGGAGGGCAAATCTACCAGCAATTTGACTTACCAGCCTCCAGAAGTGTGAGGAGTACATTTCTGTTATTTATAAACCACTCTGTCAATGGTAGTTTGTCACAGCAGCCTTCATGGACTGAGACAAATGGATTTCTAACAAATATTTTGGAACCTTTGGGAAAATTTTAAGACTCAAAACAGTATACCATTGAAAGTAGTCGGAAACCGTTACATACATTATGGGATGAATGTAGACGTTTCTGAATGCCACAAGTTGCCCTTTCTGTAGTTCCAAACTCCTTATCCTTCACTAAATTAGTTTTTTTCTCAAGATTTCCTGGTTCCTCCACTGACTTGGAGGAACTTCCTGCCCAACAGTGAATTGTTATGTGTTTTGGGAGCCCAAGTTACAGAACTCTGCTGATAGCTTGTGGAAGCTTGGTGAGAAAACTCATGTTCATAGTAACGCAATGAGAGTGGAGTTACGAGGATCTTCTCCAGACTGAGGATCCCACTGGGCTCCTGGTGCAGCTTCTGACCATGCTAGTTGCAGGTGGTGAGCCACCTGGGTGATCCCACCAGCCACTGTGCTTAAGATGGTCCTGTGCTTGGTTGTAGGCTCCACTACTGTTATCTTGAAAATCTTAATATTTTTGAGCATGGGGACCTGCATTTTCTTTGTGCTCTGGGCCATGCACATTCTATAACTGGTCCCTGCACAGATTCATGCAGCAGCCCCCCAGTTCCTGTTGTGTGGTCAAGCCTGTCCAAATTGAAACAGAAAGCACGCACCAGCAAATCATATAATATGGGTGGCAGAAGCAACAACTGTGACCACTGGTGTGTACTAAATTGCAGTTGTCACCTTATACTGAATCATGACATTAGATATTGCTCTTTTTTTCTCATAGTAACACAGCAAAGTCCCCGTTACTTCTGTTTTATGGAATAAGAAACTGAGCCCTGACTATAAGAAGACTTGTTCAAATTGTTACAGAGCTGGTTTGCTGCAGAGCCAAAAATTAAACACAAATACGTGGCTCCAGAACTCATGTTTCACCCAAATTAACCATTTGCTCTGACATTTCCTTGACAGGTACTATATTTTAGGAAGGACAATTGCCTTCTTTACTATTTTCATAGGGGAACTCACTTTACTTTGGGACATCTCCAACAGCAGGCAAGGTCTTACTCATTCTGAAACATAGGGAAAGTTTTATGTGCAGTGGTACTCAACAGAGCATTGTTTAAATCTATAAAACATTTTGAAACAGGCTAAATAGAAACAAGCCACCATTCTATTATCATATAAATTACATTTATGAAGATTTTAATGATATAGAAAATAATTTTGTATGATATAAATCAATCATGACATGATATTGTTCATTTTAGCCATGTGAAAAGTACATAGAGAAAAGACTTGAAGGAAATAAGCTAAGATGTTAATACAGATTATCTCAGGACTAAGGGCAACTTTTATTTTTTTCTTTGTGTTCTGTGCTTCCCAAATTTCATGATTAATGCAAATTCCATTTATAACTTTAAAAGGTGGATGGAAAATATGTTACTAATTCAATAAATATTCATTCAGCACCTATTATGTGTTGGGTACTGTTCTTGGCACTGGTAGGAAATAAGACAAAGTCCTTGCCCTCATTTTGCATATATTCTATAGTTGTTATTTTAAGGGATCTACCATCATTATTTAAATATTTGTGTCAAGTTAATAGGCATTATTGACCCCCAGGCAACCAAAATCTTTTTGCTTTTAAACGAATTGTTAAGTCAACTTTATTTGGGGAAGTTGATTTATTTTTTTTTAATCAAATAGTCTCAGTCTCTTGAGAAGTCTTGTTTCAGGAGTTTTAATTCTGATGGAGAGTCTATTTGCTGTCCCTCCTATCTTTGAGATGTTTGTAAATTATTCAAGTATATTTTCTCTGGCTCAATTCAGGCTGATGGGATACTGACAGAATAGTACCCAATATGGTGCTTTTGTGTGGACTTCTAAGTTCTTCGTCCAAGCTCCTGATTCTGAACACACTCTGGGTGTGGCTGCTCTAAGGGAGGGCTCATGTGCTGTAGACACCTGTAGAGAATTGTAAAAGATTTTCCCCAAAGCCTTATTGACAGTAAGATATATTATATTTATGGAATGCTCTTATTAACGCAGTTTAGAAACTCCATCGAAGAAAGAAATGGGCTCTGATTGGCATATCGTGTTCTTGCCCACACAATTTCTTAGAGTCCCTGCTTGTGTGCAAAGTGTTTTCTAAATACCCACAAACCATCTGCTAAGTAATTCGTTATAGCATTTCCCTGGTGAATAATATTAAGTTCATCTGTCTATAGGTGGGGATTTTTTTTTTTTGTAAATCAGAACAATATTTTCTCATAATAAAGTCCATGCAGGGCTGAATGGAGAATCACAATTACCTTGATAGGTGGTCCTTGAGATGGAAAATAGTCTCTAATCCTGACTAGTGAAGACCCTAGAAGTGTTTTGGCCTCTTCTGTGTTGTCCTGAGGCCCTCAGAGAGAGGTGAGCTCTGTTCATTAAACACTCTTCATCTAAAACAAAGCTCGCCAGCACAGGGAGATTTCAGAAGGACCATAAATGTGAATTTTATTTTGCATTTAAAAAGCCACGCTTTATCCAATTGACATGTTGGAGAAAAGATTGATAGGGGAACTTCTTAAGAACAGGAGAGGGGCTGGCAATTTGCATATTAATTTATGTACCCAAAATGAATGCAGACAGCCATAAAATGCACTTGTAATAATTATACTACCATTGAACTGTGGGCTTTTAATTAAATGGAATGTTTTTATCTTGTGTTTTTCACGTTAACCATGTTGCTATGGATGTCAAGCTGTTCTTGCAAATCAAAGCGTTGGAGACGCCCGATCCTGGCTTTCATCGCAGTGGCCCGCATTCCAGGGCAGTGGCAGCTGGGGCCCAAGCTCCAGGCCAGCTCTGGGCACCTCTGTTTTCTGCAGGCTTTAAAGGAGGGCAGTAGAGACGTATCTCGGTCACGCTGGCCCAGGACAGGCATGAAAACCCAGGCTTTGGAAAAGAGAAAGGAGCAAGGCTAGCAACCTGTGATGAGCCTTTTCAATAAATCAGAAAACGAAACCCTGGGTGTTCTCCTTGAGACGTGTTGCACTGTTGCTGGTGCGAGTTGTTTTGATCTCCATCTACATTGTGGGCATAGCCGCATTGGAGACAGAAGCTGCGTTATCCAAATGATCATTTTCACACTTTTCATTGCAGTGACACGAATGGTCCCCCTGCTATTTTTTTTTCCCCCTTCAAAAAAGCTGTTTAACGGAGCCACTTTTGCTTGATGTAAATGAATGGCATTGTGCTTTGATAATTGGGGCTGGACACCCTGAACCTTTTGTTTTTTTTTAAATCTAAGTTGTGTGGGCTGATCCGTATCTTCATGGCAATGGCAGAGACTGGGCACATCCAAGCCGAGGTGAAACAGTTCTTTTTTGTTAGAAGAGGCTCGTGGGCCCTAGAGTTGGGGCTGGAGAATATCTTTGTGGATATAAAAATGAATAACAGACAGGCACTGTTCCCATGACCAAGGGAATTATCAGGGAGAGTGACCTCAGATATACCCCAGCATTTATTGCTCTTTGTGACTTTTGCTACAACTTGGGCACCCAGGGGCATTTTAATGCCTCCCTCTGTATCGTATCAGTTACTTTTGGCTACCAGTAACAAAAACAACTCAAACAAGAAAAAGAGGAGTTTATTGTTCAAGACACAGGTAAGTTCGTTTCATGGAACTCAAGTGCTGGGATGGGACTGACATTCAGAAAAAGGAAGTGGGAATTGGGCAAAAACCCAGGGCATGCTCGAAGTGTCCCTCCGTCTCTGTTTCTCTCTGTGGTCTGAGCTCTGTTCCTTTCTCCGGGTGGCAAAGGCCTTCCTGCTGTTCTGCCCTCAGAGCAGGCTGAGCAGAGACCCCCCCGGACCGCCTAAGTGTCATCTAGCTTTCCTATGTCTCTGTCTCGGTCATTCTCTCTCTTCCTTCCAAACTCCACAGAAGAGGCCTCGGCCCAGGCCTGGCTCAGTCAGCTGCGGTCTGGGGCAGTGGGTGTGTGTGTGTGCATGCGTACAAGTTTGTGAGTACCTGTGTATGCAGCAGGCTGACAAATGTGACAGCAGGGGACCATACATGACACACCAGCTGCTCCTACCTCTAGGCCTCTCCTTCTTTTTAATTTGACACCATCTAGAATTTTCCTAACAAAACAGAAGATTGTGAAGCCAGGACCATGGTGGGAAGGTCTTGGCAAGTCGTATCCTTTTAAAGCCAAGGGAGTTCTAAATACATCGTGTGTTCTTCAGATGAGTTGCTTTGGAGAACGACTCTGTGAACACAGTCTGTAGTTGACAAGTGAGGAGGGAACACAAAGGGGCAGTGATTTCTGGGACCAGGATGCTTCTGACAGGTGGATGGACGCTGACACCTATTTCTCCCCACGTACAATGAGGATTCAGCCAGAGAGAGCTCTGAACTGTCACCCATCACCTGCTGAGTGGGCCATAGACAGTCTGATCAGATCTGTGATAAAAATCTCCAAAGCAGTGACCGAGTCTATCTGCGACTCTCCGAAGTCTTCTCAATTTTGGTTTCTGCCTTGTTACGTCAACTTCTCTTGTTCCTTTTCAGTGTCACAAGTTGTTGAGACGTCAACTTCTCTTGTTCCTTTTCAGTGTCACAAGTTGTTGAGACAAAGGCCCTTATTCCCTCTGCCAGGGAATAAATTGTGCCATATTTTCCTGAAATTTCTCAAAAGATGCAAACATTATTTCTGAAGCTGTGAAATTAAAAGATGAAGAAGATAAAAACTGCAACTGTGAAATTTTAATTGTGGCTATCAGGACATGAATTATCAAGGAATAATCAAAACATTAATTTCCATCTAACCCCCCAAGCAGGGTGTAATAAAAAAGCACAGTGGTGCTAGGGGTCCTCAAGGAAGTTGGAGTTATAAAGATGGAGTCGCCCCCATCGTTGTGAATCCTGAGTGACATCACGTGCAGAGGCCTCGCCGAGGAAACATCCACCCCAAGGGGAATGATGGTGCGATTTGGTTTCTGTGTAGATGGGTTTCTGGCTTTGTCTCCTTTTTGTCCCACAGACCCATGGCCCTTTCTATCTCTTTAATGCCACTGGCACTGGCCATTATGTATTAAAATCATGTATCTTAGTTTCTTTAATAGATGTAAGGCCTTGAAGCGAGGGCACATGCCAATTATGTGAATCACAACTCTGCCATCGGGTGTTGGCATCCTTCCCCGAACCACCCCTCCACACCTGTCTCCTCTGTCCAGACCGTGTCTTAGACAACACTCTCTTCTCCACTAAGTTTTCAATTGCCTGGAAAATAAGACCGAAAGAGCCAGCAGTGGGAAATGGAAAGGTAACCCTAGTCACCGGTGAAGACTGGGTTGTAAGATGGGCAGATGTGGGTGAGCGAGTGAGGCCAAGAGGGTGTGCTACCTCTTTCTCCTCTTTGTGCACTTTGGAACAAGGGGTGTCTGCAAGTGTCCATGCTTATCCAGCTGGTCCTTTCCACGGTCCTGGGGGAGGAGAGGAGGAGGCGCAGATCCCACTTTTCTCTCATTAGAATCTGTGATAGTTCAGCTCCATGCAATGGAGAATTTGAAGTCCACCAACTAGGGAATGAGCAGTTAGTAGTAGGCCAGGGGCTGGGTGTGTTTGGGGGTACAGTTTCCTCACCAGGGAATCTAGAAGCAGGAAAACACGTCTCCCCCAGGCTACAAGCTGTGCAGTACAATAGCTATGCCTTTGATCACCTGCTCTGTGCCAGAGCAGATCCCAAGGGTTGGCACCCAGGAAGTGGACAGGATGGATAGAGACAGGCATTCCTTAATAGTCACTGAATGAATAAATGCTGACATGCCTTCAGCAACAAACTGCCCCTGAAGTGAACTGTAAGGGATGATAGCAGTAACTGGGCCTGACCTCAGGCCACAGCACTTCACAGCTCTCAAGAACGATGCCCACAGAGCCTTGCCCTCAGGACAGGGACGTAGATTTGGATCCCTAAGATTCTGAGTTTTGTGACTGTTCCAGGCAAGAGCTAGCCAGTCTGCAGGCCCTGTAGTCTCTGGGGGTGCTGAGATTGACCCACGAGAGTCAGAGGGACCAAGCAATGCTGAAGGAGGCCTTGGGGGAGTCAGGCTCACACGGTGGTGTCAGCGTTTCCTTTTCCGGTCTTTGAATCCTAATTAACCATGTGTGGATTTGCCACCCAGGGACTGGTGCCATGGTTGCTGATATTTGGAGATAATTAGCTTTGGCTCCAAGCACCCTAAGTGGATTCTATGGCTTTCTTGAGTAGGAGGGGGATTTGATACAATTAATTGGCATTAATTCAGTGACTGAAGGTGTGATTAAAGAACATTTTGGGTTTTTTTTTTCTTTTTTTTGAGCCAGAGCCTCAAGCTGTCACCTTGGGTAGAGTGCTGTGGCATCAAAGCTCACAGCAACCTCCAACTCCTGGGCTCAAGTCAGTCTCTTGCTTCCACCTCCCAAGTAGCTGGGACATTGTTGCTTGGCGGCCCGGGCTGAATTCGAACCCACCAGCTGAGGTGTACGTGGCTGGCACCTTAGCTCATTGAGCTACAGGTGCCGAGCCCACATTTCGGTTTTTAATGCAGCTTGTTAGTAAGGCAAGGACTTCTCTTTTGTGTCTTTCCATGTACCAGTTAGGTTTCCTCATTTTTCTCAAAACTGTACTTATGTATGTATGATATTTCTAGAAGTGTAAACTTTAGCACTGCCTTCCTTCCTTAGAAATTTCCGATTGTTAAATAAGGCCATCCCTGTAACAACCATGAGGCTTTACTGCAGGCCACATCTCAAACCGCGTATGGAAGGAGTTCTGATGAGTGTTTTGGTTCAGTGCTGGTTCTGTGTTAGGTGTGTGGTGTCCACCGCCCTCCTGGCCACTCTGGGAGAGGTGGCTAGGTAGCCCAGTCACTCCTGAAGAGAAGGTACTGCCTTTGCCCGGGAGAGTCACTCCAAAAGCAGAATGAGGCAAGGTCAACTTGTTACAGTGTTATCGGGAAGAATGAGCAGAGTGCAGGCTGAGTTCATCGGGAAGAATGAGCAGAGTGCGAGCCTGAGTTCATCGGGAAGAACGAGCAGAGTGCAGGCTGAGTTCATCGGGAAGAACGAGCAGAGTGCGGGCCTGAGTTCATCGGGAAGA
>CAUYON010071999.1:0-15708 GCA_963573935.1 Arctocebus calabarensis
GAGACAGGGTCTGGGTCTAACTCGGGTGGTAGTGAAATCCCGAGCTCAGGATGTCACCCTGCCTGTGCTGCCCAAATTGCTAGGCGTATCAGGCTGAGCTGCCACACCTGACCAATACAATGAATGCTGTTCAGTTCAAAAGTTGATACCTAATTTAGGTACCTAATCCAGTTTTCTTGGAGAAGTGGCTACTCTGTGTGTGGTTCAGGGTTTTTACCTCGTTCTTTCCTTCCATTCTTCCTTTCTTTATTTTTTTCTTCCTTTCCTAGCCCATTTCCTTTTCCTTCCCTTCCCCTTCCCCATTCCCATTCCTTTCCTTTATTTCATTTGAGATGAATATGAGGGTTAAAATGATGAGGGACACAATAGAAGGATATACACAACAACCAACCCCCAAACCCCTGGGGCAAGGGTTCAACTATCACTACGTGAATGTTGGCTCATGGTTTAGTTGATTTCTTTACTTACTTATTTCTCTCTTTATTTTTGAAACAGAGTCTCACGCTGTCACCCTGGTTAGGGTGCCTTGGCCTCCTCATGTTTCAACAGCATCATAAAAGCCTTCCTCTCAACCAATACTCTTGCCTCAGCCTCTAAACTAGCTGTGACTACAGGCCCCTGCCACACACATGGTACATTTTTCTATTTTTACTAATGTTGTGTAATTCATTTCCACCTTTCTTTTTGGTGTGTGAGACAAATGATCACTTTGTCACCCTCCATAATATGGCAGGGCCTCATAGCTTACAGAAACCTGAACTCCTAGAGTCAAGCAAGAGTCTTACCACAGCCTCCTATGTGGCTCAGAGTATAGAAGCCTGCCATATTGCCTGGGCTCTCATTCTGGCTAAGGCTGGTCAACAACTCCTGAACTCAAGCCATCCACCTGCAACAGCCTCCTGAGTGCTAGGATTACAGTGGTGAGGCACCTACCCTGGCCATGAACGTTGAATGAAAGATAGTGAGAATCAAGGTAAGAAATACTCAAAACTCACCATTTTCTAATTTGGTGGTACACTTCACTAGGCTTCATGGCCTTCAGATAACATTTCCTTGGTCTACTTGTTAAATGAAAACATCACATGACTACAGTGGCCTGGCACATCTCTCCTCATCTCTGTGTTCCCTTATGTCATAATGGTAGCTAGTGTGGGGCCAGGATGCTCAACCAATCCATCCTCTTGTCTCAGCCTCCTAAGTAACTGGCACACACCACCACACGTAGCTAACCTTTCTGCTTTTCATAGAGACTGTGGGTCTTTCTTTGGCTTAGGCTGAGGTGGAGTTCCTCACCTCAATCAATCTTCAGCTCAGGGCCTCCTGCATGGACTAGGGTTATAGGTCTCAGCCACCCTGCTCGGCCATGGCTCATTAATAATATTCTATTTCTTTCCTGTCATATTCTGTGTATTCATTCTATAAACCAGATATCTAGGAGCACTGGCCCATCTGATCCATCACTTGTTTCGCAAATAAAGTTTTATGGCTATAAGCCTTGCTTGTATGTTCCAAATTGCCTAAGATGATGGTCTGAGTCCTCCCCATAAACCCTGTATCACTGGGCACAGAGTGAAGTTGAAAATCAGGTAGTTCTGAAGGTGAAAGGGATTTCACCTTCCTGAAAATAATGTGTATGGACCATGAGATGTGGTTTAACAGTAGACCACATCTCAGATGTACTGCTCATAAATTGAAGTTTCTAAGTCAGCAGATTGGACGGCAACTTCATTGGTTCAATCACGGTTAAATTACAACCCTATGCTGGCTACAGAGAGAATAATTTGGCAGGCCCAGTGTGCTTCCCTCTGCCTGTAATCCTAGCATTCTGGGAGCCTGAGGTTTGTAGATTGGTGGGCTAACTATTTTAAAACCAGCATGAGCAAATGTGAGACCTTGTCACTGCTATAAATATACAAACTGAGGAAAGAGGATCTCCTGAGTCTGAGTTGGAGGTTGCCATGAGATATGAAGCCATGTCACTCTAACCCACTAACTACAGCTTCAGCCTGTCTCAAAAACAATCAAACAAGCAAAGAATTTGGCAACTACCAATGATACACGTCTCTAAAAATTAATTGACTGTATGAAATGGATATTCAAGTGTAGTATACATTTAGGCTGGGTACAGGAGCTGATACCTTTAATCCCATTGTCTTTGGAAGGCTAAAATGGGAGGATCATTTGAGGCCAAAGCATTCAAGGCTAGCATAGGCAACATCTGAAGACCTCATCTCTACTAATAATGTTTTGAAACAATGAGCCAAGTGTTAGAACACACCTAGATGCTTGCCAGACTAAGGCAGTAGGATCTCTTGAGCCCAGGAGATCAAGATTGTAGGGAGGTAGAATCACACCATTGCACTCCAGCCTGGGGAATAGAGTGAGATCTTCACTCTAAAATCAGTCAAGAATTAATTAATTCTTGGTCTTCCTCTTCTGTGTGCTCGGCTGGTGGGAAGGCACATTCTCAAGTCCGCCTTTTTGTATCAGCCATGTGGGGAGGTGGTGTGATTTGTGGGCCATCGTGGAACAATGATTGCAGCATCTACGTGGGTCACTTCCCTCCAGACATCCCAACCTAGGACATTGAGGATGTGTTCTAGAAATAGAGGTCTATGGGGGACATAGACCTCAAGAAGCGCCATGGTGTACCGTCCTGCACTTCTGTTGAGTTCGAGGACCCGTGAGATTCTGAGGATGCTGGGTATTGTCACAAGAACTATGATTATGGTGGATCCCGTCTGTGTGTGGAGTTTCCTTCAAGCTGCCCTGGTACATGTTAAGGTGGCAATAGGGCATGGAGCTGGGGAAGCTCCCCATGCCGCTATAGCCCCCCTTCTATGAGGTCTGAAAACAGAGTGATTGTCTCTGTACTACCTCCAAGTGGAAGCTGGCAAGATTTAAAGGATCACGTGAGTGAAGCAGGTGATGTATGGTATGCTGAATTTACCAAGATGGCACTGGCATCATGAAGTTTGGACGGGAAGAAGATATAACCTATGCAGTTGGAGAACTGGATAACAGTAAGTTTAGATCTCATGAGGGAGAAACTGCCTACACCCAGGTTAACATTGATGGACCTAGAAGTCCAAGTTATGGAAGATCTCCATCTCAAAGCTGTTAGTCATAGCAGAAGGGGTAGCAAAAGCAACAGCAACAGTTGCAAGTATGCCCCATGGAGAAGCAGAGCATCACCATGCTATTCTCCCCATCATAACAGATCTCACTCTCCTACATAAGATGATTGGTGACACTGTTTGTAGAACTTTTGCTGTATACAATTTACTTTACTCAGTACAATGTTTTCCTTTTTTTAATTCAAACTGTTTTGTTCAGAATGGGCTAAAGTGTTGAATTGCATTCTTGTGTAATATCCCCTTGTTTCTAACATCTATATTCCTCTTATGGCTTTGATAAATTGTATTTTAAGTGATGGCATAGACATGAGTGTTTAAATTTAGTTAACTCTCCATGCACTTAAGACTGTGACTGTGTAAATGTCTATTCTGCTCTGGTTTGTGTGAACTGGGATGTTAGGGGTGTTTGTTATTATCTTACCTGGGAAGTTCTTATGTTTATCTTGCTTTTCATATGTCTTTCTGTAGACATACCTGAAGAGATGGATTAAGAATGCTTTGGGTTAGCTCTGCACCTGTCACACAGTGGTTATGGAACCAGCCACACACAACCAAGGGGGTGGGTACGAACCCGACCCTGGCCAGCTAAACAACAATGACAACAGCAATAAAAAATAGCAGGGCTTGTGGTGGGTGCCTGTCATCCCAACTACTTGGGAGGCTAAGGCAAGAGAATCATTTCAGCCCAAGCCTTCGAGGTTGCTGTAAGCTGTAACGCCATAGCACTCTACCATGGACAACATAGTGAGACACTGCCTCAAAAAAAAAAAAAAAAAAAAAAAGGAATTCTTTGGATTAAGGATTGTGGCACACATTTCAATCATTTTAGGGTTCTGAAAAGAATGATTGAGGAGGATTGGATCGATAAAGGAGGCAATTGTATGACTCGAAGTGCTGTTGACACATAAGAAAGTGGCAGTATTGGTCTTATACAATGTGAAAAGACAAGGGTTAAAACACTTAATAACATCTTAGCTACACTTTAGCTACAATTGCACGTATAGTTTACATTTGCATATTAACTACATTTTAGCTACAATAGCTCTGCTATTTAAACGTTGCAATTGTGGAAAAATTGCCCATTTTGAAAGAATTTATTTTGCTCCCTTCCCCTACTTTTGTTTTCATAGGAACTAATGTGGCAGGAACTGGCTAATTTGTCACAGTGCTTAGTTACAAGTGTTAATGTGTGACCTGCTGTTGGTGTACAAGTGGGTACAGGCTGTCTTTAATTCTAACAACATAGAGTATGATATCAATGCTGCTAAATCTGCATGTCTTCTCTGTGCCTGATAGAGCATTGCTATTTCATTTTTTTAAGACAAAATGAAAGCAAAATATGAAATTCCAGTGTATTCGTGTAGATAATCTAGTTGGGAATACTTTTTAAGTCTCATCTTCCCGTTTAAACTAATATTCGTAATTGACTCAAATGTTTACAACACTTTAATTTACAAATTAAATTGCAGATGGGAGTATTAGATTTATTTTAGATTTCAGTGGGTAGCAAGAACAGTAACTTTTCAACTAGCTAACATTTTCCAACCACAACCTGTAGTACGCTGCACAATAGCAAGTGTTGGCATTATCAGTTGAACTGTAAATATAAAATGCTCCTTTAATAAAAAAAAGAATAACTTAATTCAAGCAACCACAGAGCCTTGCTTATTTACTTACTCATTAACAAAGGAGTACTGTGCCTTTCTTGTTTTTCAGACAGAGTCTCACACTGTGGCCCTGGGGAGAGTACCCTGGCATCATAGCTCACGGCAATGCCTAACTCCTGGAATTGAGCAATCCTCTTACCTCAGCCTCCCGAGTAGGTGGGCATACAGGTGGCCCCAGCCATGACACCCACCTAGTTTTTGTATTTTGACTGTAGACAGAGTCTAGCTCTGGCTCTGGCTGGTCTTGAACTCCTGAGCTCAAGAAGTCCTCCTGCTTGGGCCTCCCAGATTGCTAGGATTACTGGACTGAGCCATCACACTGGGACAATACAAATAGTGCTGTGGAGTTTGAAAATTGATAACTAACTTAGATAACTAATCCATTTTTCCTGGAGAGCTGGCTACTCGTTTCTTTATGTGTATGTGCCTCCGGTATTTTATCTTTTTTTTCTTTCTTTTCTTTGTTTCATTTCTCTCTCCCTCCCTTCCTCCCTTCCCTCCTTTCTCTCTCTTTCTATCTTTCTTTCATTCCTTTAATTTCAGGTGGTTATGAGGGTACAAATGATGAGGGGCACAATTAAAGGATATACAGAACCACCACCTAATCCCCTGGGGCAAGGGCTCAATTACCCCATGAATGTTGGCTCTTCTTTTAGTTGATTTATTTACTTCCTTAATTACTTCTTTCTTTATTTTTGAGGCAGAGTCTCACTCAGTGAACCTGGCTACTGTGCCTTGACCTGATCATAGCTCACAGCAACGTGAAACAGTTGGTCTCAAACCATCCTCTTACCTCAGCCTCTAAAGTAGCTACAATTATAGGCACCTGCCACACATATGTCCAATTTTGCTATACTTAACTAATTTTACGTAGTTTGTTTTTATCCTTTTTGGTGTGGGGCGTGAGAAAGATGCTCACACTTTGTTATCATCAGTAAAGTGCTAGGGCCTCATAGCTCACAGTAACCTGAAATACCTGGAGAAAAGCAAGCCTTTTGCCTTAGCCTCCCACGTGGGTGGTAGGACAGGTGTGCTTCACAAAGCCTGGGGCCTCATTCTGGCTCAGGCTGGCCAACAACTCCTCAGCTCAAGCTATCCACCTGCTTCTGATTCCCAGACTACTAGCATTATAGGAGTCAGACACCTTGCCCAGGCAGGAACTTAGAATGGATGGTTTACTTTGAAAACAAAAGTAAGAAATACCCAGAGCTCACCATTTTCTAATTTGGTGGTACATTTCATTAGGCTTCATTGGCTGTTCCTGCAGTCTACCTGTAGAGTGAAAACATCACATAACAACAGTGTCCTGGCACATCTCTTCTCAGCTCTGTGTTCCCTGATGTTACCATGGTAGCTAGCAACCAGCCAGGATCCTCAAGCAATTGATCCTCTTCCCTCAGCCTCCTAGGGGCCGGCAAACACCACCATGGTTAGCTAAACTTTTCTGCTTTTCGTAGAGACTGAGGCTCTTTAGCTCAGGCTCAGGTTGAATTCCTGACCCCAAGCCATATTCCTCCTGGGGCCTCCCCCTTGTACTGAAATAACAGGTGTGAGCCAGCCTGTTCAGTGATGGCTCATTGATAATGGTCCATTTTTTTCCTTTCATCTTCTTATATTCATTCTGTAGACCAGAGGTCTAGGTGTACCTGACAGTCTGAACCATCAGTTGTTTTACAAATTAAATTTTATGGACACATAGTTATGGTTTTCTTGAGGTTTTTTTTTTGTTTGTTTGTTTATAAATTGTCTAGGAGTATTATCTCACTCCTCACCACAGACCCTGGTATTTCTGAGCAGTGAGTGACATTCATAACAGCTTCGTAAAAATAACATGTCCGACCATGAGTTGGGGTTTAACATTAGGCCACATATCAGATTTACTGCCCATAAATTCATGAAGATTAAGTCATCAGATTGACCTGCAACTCCATTCGTTCAATCATGGTTGAATTACAATCCTAGATAGGCTATAGATAGAATATAGAATATAGAATGGGTGGAGGCCCACGCATTCACCGGGGAAGTTCCTGGCCGGGGGCAGACCTGTGGAGGCCTGGCAGTTGCCAGCAGAGTTTCTAGCAGACAGTGGGCCTGTGGAAGCCTGGCAAGTATGGGTCACAGGGCCAGGCAGCTGCTGGGGAAATTCCTGGCCAGGGGGTGTGCCTGCAGAGGCCAGGCGGTTTCAGGCAGAGTTCCTGGCAGAAGGTAGGCCTGTGGAAGCCCTGCAGGCTCGGGGTGCAGGGCCGCATGGTCGCCAGGGGATTCACTGGCCAGAGGCAGACCAGTGGGGTACATGCTGTGTCTCATGGTGGGCCTCGTTGTCAGCGTCGGCGGATTACCTGGGCGGGGGGCAGACCTTCAGAGGCCTGGCGGTTGCCAACAGAGTTGCTAGCAGACAGTGGGCCTGCAAAAGTTCAGCAAGCACAGGGCACGGGGCCAGGCACTCACCTGCAGCTTCCCTGGCCGGAGGTGAGGGAGGCTCGCTGTGGCCCCCCCGGATTCTTTTCCCAGTGGGGCGCTTGTTCCAGCAGGTGGGGTGGGGGCACTGTTCAGGCACCTCCTCCCTCAGTCTCAGCAGGGGTTATGCTTCTGGTTCGTCAGGCAAGGGGAGAAGGGTGTACAGTAAGTTCAGAATGGTGGGGAAAACTTTAGTTCAGTTTTTCTGCCTAACAATGGAGTTTTCAGAGTCATACTGGGGTGCTCAGGAGAAGCACACCTCACTTCCCACAACACTCTTCCATGGGGTGAGACAAGAGGTCCACAGTTCACTGCTTGTCTGTAAAAAACTCGCAGGAGCAAAAGAGGAGAATAAAAAGAAAGGAAACAGAAAAGCAAAAAACTCAGAGCTTTCCTGGGGAAGGGGATGAACACTCTTCCTTTCAGATGAATTTTGTACCTGAAGCTTGCTTTCTTGGGGTCGCAGCCAGTCTCAGCAGAGGTGGCCTGCAGAAATCACTTCTCTCTCTCGGCTGTGCTCCCAGTATTCAGCTTAATTGCACAGTTTCTGCAGGTTATCTTCCCTTTCGGACAGGAGCCTTTTTTGGAAGCTGCTTCCAGTCAGCCATCTTGCTCCACCCCCCACTGTTGGCAAAAATTTTAATTCATCAAAAGAAAAATAAAGTTTTTTGTAACTGGCTGAGTCCAAAGTTTGTCCTAAAAACAAAATAAAACAAAACGAACAAACAAAAAAAAAAAAAAAAAGAAATATTAAGAGAGGCTGAAGAGTTCTCTCAAATTCAAATTCCTGATGTCGTTAGAAATTTAGTACCTTCGGATTAAAAGCTGACTTGTAGAACTTTGATGGGAAAGTGAACATGTCTATGAGTATTGCTAACCTAACTTCAAACAGAACAGAAATTAGTTATGTGGAACTGGGCTAGTTTGTTATGGCTTTTTGTTTGAAATATTGTTGAGTCTGTCTGTGTTCAGCTTTCCAGAAGTCAAGAAAATCATTTTCTATCTTTTCAGCTATTTATAGCTTTTTAAGCAATGTATGTATTAACAGATAAATTTAAAACATGTATTTTTTTCTCTCTCCTTGATTTCTTCAGAATTTGAAAGCCTTTTTTAAGTATTCTTAATTTCTGACAATACAGTTTTTTGCATAAGTTCAATAAGAATCTGTTTTGTTCTATAAGATATGATAAAGACACTGGTTATTTAACAAGGCTTTGGCTGGAATAGCATTTACAGAGGTGTCTTGACTGTGTTAAGGAATTAAGGTTGTCTTTATAAGGCCATTAAAAAGGCCCTTTGGAAAAACTGGCCAGATATCCTTCAATAAAGTTTCCTGATCTGTGGTAACTAATGAAGGCTGCTTTCTGACAGGTCTGGGAATCGAAATGTGCTTGGGGACCTCATGAGAAGAGAAATTTACCTAATGCATACAGGTATCTAATGGTAAAGATGAAACCTTGGCTCATGAAAGACTTTCAAGTCTAACCTGAGATTCCTTACAAAAGGTTCTAGCAAAGCCAGTTTTAAAGGAAAGGAGAGCCTAGCTGACTAATAATTATTCTTGCGGCAATTTATGCAAATAATCAGACCCAGCATACCGAAGGTATGGTTCTTTTTGGCAACTGAGTTGGTTCTGCTGTAATTTATCTTTTCTGGAAAGAGAAATAAGAGAGAGAGAGATGGTTTAAAAGGAGAAAAGAGGCTGTGGCCCACCTATATTAAATCCCAGCCTTGTCTGTACTGTCAACTAATAAAATGAGACACAACTGTTTTTACTAAATTGGTCTGTTAAATGGGAGTAAGTGACTGGCCACAAAGTGTAGAATTATGTACAGTAGTTACATTTGCTCTGAAGCCTTAAGACTCAAAAAAGGTTGTCCATTGGCTACACTGGAAAAATGTGTGCAGTATAAAATGTTATCTGCAGTGTCTACATAGATACCTCAGGAAAAATTATGACCTGAATGACAATTGCCCAGTAAATGGTGTAACACTGCATCCTACAGCATGTACTTAATCCATATTCTTTGCTGAGTCTTTTGCCAGCAGAAGACAAGTTGTTCATTTGCCTGAACTTAAAAGATGCCCTTCTCAGAAAGGGAGGGGAGGGGACGGGGGAGGATGGGTGGAGGGAGGGCAATTGGTGGGATCACAGCTACGGTGCATCTTAGCAGGGTACTGGTGAAACTTATTAAATGTAGAGTATCAATGTCTTTATATAGTGATTAAGAAAATGCTATGAAGGCTATCTCTAACAGTATGATGAAAATATTTCTGATTGTATATGAACCACATTCTGCCATATGATTGCACTAATGTACACAACTATGATTTAATAAAATTATTAAAAAAAAAAAAAAGATGCCCTTCTCAGTATAAGTCTGGTTCTGGAAAGCCAGAAGGTATTTGCCTTCCAGTGGGAGAGACCAGACACAGGAACTATGATCAAGTACACATGGTCCATGTTTGCCAGGAGTTCAAAAACTCACCCATGATTTTTGGAGAAGTGCTGGCTTGTGACCTCCAGAAATTCCCAGGTGAGTAATTAGAGTGAGTGCAGCTCCAGTGGGTTGACGACCTCTTCTTAGAGCACCCTACCCAGGAGGACTGTGCCTGAGGCACAGACTGTCTTTTATGACATGTACAAGTATGTGGCTATAAAGTGACTAAGCATAAGGCTCAGATCTGCCAGCGGTGAGTACGTTATCTACAATTTACTATCCAGCAGGGGAAGAGGAATCTAGTAATGGAACGGAGGTGAGTCATTAATTACCTCCCCACCACCACAAGCCTAAAGCAAGTTTGAGAATTCTTGGTTGAGTAAGCTTCTGCCACCTTTGGATTCCCAACTTTGCCATCTTGGCCAAACCCTTGTTTGAGACCACTCATGGAAAGGTGAGAGAGCCCTTAGAACGACGGTCCTCAATCTTCCTAATGCTGTAGCCCTTTAATACAATTCCTGTATGTCATGAACCACAGGTTGAGAACCACTGCCTTAGAATGAGGAGAAGTTCTGAAGAACAAGAACGTACCTTCTCCCAGATTACTGCACCTGCATCAGGGCTACCACACTTGGCCATGCCCTTCACTCTGTATGTTTCAGAGAGAGGAAAGATGGCTGTGGGTGTGTTAACCCAGCTGGTTGGGTCCTAGTCAAGACCTGTAGGTTACCTCTCTAGGCAACTGGATGGAGTGGCAAAAGGATGGCCCTCATGCTTATGGGCTCTACCTGCTACTGTTCTCCTTGTACAAGAAGCTGATAAGCTGACTGTAGGTTAGGGTCTCAGAGTGAAAGTATCCCACTCTGTGGTCACTTTAATTAACACAAAGGGACATTTCTGGCTCACTAATGCAAGATTAACTAAGTATCAAAGCTTAATGTGTGGCAAATCAACCATAGTAATAGAAGTATGTAATACCCAGAACACACGCCTTTCTATCAGGGGAAGAGAGACTGAGCATGACTCTATGGAAGTTATAGATAATGTGTGCTTCAGTGGCCCTGACTTACATGACCAGCCTAGGACAGATGAAGTCTGGGATTTGTATGTAGATGGAAGCAGTCATGTGATGGTGCAAGGCTAGTGGCAGGCTAGGTATGCAGTGATTACCTTAACAGACTGTAGAGGCTAAGCCACTAACCCAAGCAACATCAGCCCAGAAGGCTGAATTAATTGCCTTGACTCGAGCCTTAGAACTAAGTCAAGGGAAAAGTTTGAATATCTACACAGATTCCTAGTATGCTTTTCTGACTCTCCAATTACATGGGGCATTGTGCAAGGAAAGGGGACTATTAATTCTGGGAGAAAGGACATATAGTATCACAGGAGATACTTCAGTTGCTAGAGGCAGTATGGAAACCCCAGATGGTGGCAGTGATGCACTGGTGCGTACTTCAATGAGATGCTTCCACCATCACTAAAAGAACACTAGGGTCGGTACTGAGGAAAAAAGGGATGCATCCAAACAGTACCAGATGTCGCAAGTGGCTCCCCTCATCCTGTGTGTTCTAGAACTCTCATCTATCCACTCCCAGGAAAGGAAAGAATAGTTGGCACTGGAGAGGAGCCAGGAAATGGAGGGAGGATAAAGATGCCAGATGGACGAGTAGCAGTCACCCAGCTGCCAGGAGCCACCATGGTGACAGCCATGCATGAAAGCACTCATCTGGGACAGGAATATCTGGTGAACTTGCTGGGCCAGTACCTCTACATCTCCCACCTGGCAGGTCTGGCCAAAACCACGAGTCAACATTGTGTCACCTGCAAACAGTTCAAAGTGTGCCAAGGACTGACAGTATCCCCAGGCATGGAGCAACGCCCTTTGAGGACTTCCAAGTAGATTTTACTGAAATACCCAGGTGTAAAGAGAAGAAGTACTTGCTGGTGACGGTGTGCACACACTTGGAATAGGTAAAAGCCTTCCCCACCAGGATAAAGAGGACTCCTGAAGTAATAGAAGTGTTGCCCAGAGAAATCATCCCATGGTTTAGGTGGCCACTCTAGTTTGAATTTAACAATGGGCTAACTTTCATAACAGAAATAGTGCAAATAATAGCTAAAGCTTTGGCTGTCACCTGAAAACTATATGTAACTCATAAGCCTCAAAGCTTGGACAGGGTAAAGTACATGAACAGAGCCATAAGAACAGGAATCAGTAAACTCTGCCAGGAAGCAAAACTTAATTGGATATAGGCCTTGACACGGGTGTTGTTCAAAGAGGCCTCTGTCAATTCCCTACAACTTAGTAGGGACTCCTAAGGGAGAGACTGAATTGAATAGACAAAATCCTAGAAAGAGTAGCAAGGAAGATCTCCACTTGGTTAATCAACCGTGTTCTTTTTAGTCTTTTGTGTTTGTACATCCTTTCTCTCTGGAGGATCAAGAGGACCAAGTCTACGTCAAGGATCAGAACCCAGTCCCCTTCAAACAAGGTAGAAAGGACTTTACACCATGATGCTGACTACACACAAGGCAGCGACCGTGAAAAGAATGCTCACCTGGAGTCTTCACAGGTGGCTGAATAGAGCTTCACTGCCACTTGGGAAGTAAAGGTAACTTTTAAGACAGTCAACATGCCTTGCTCTAACCACATGCTGGGGGCTGGCCAGTCAATGCATGCCTGAAGCCTGAGGAAACTCCTCAAGGAGCTTCTCTTAATTGGAGTTTGGACTTTGGGAAAAGGGGTGAGGAATATCACACGGGGGAAAGTAAAAACTCATATGTAAATTACCCCACCACCACAGTATTATTAAGGTCTGAGTAGAGAATCCAAGAGGAGTCACAATCCCTAAAATCTAAATGCTGATAAAGTGATTAATATCGGCACTTGAAGAAGCAAGCTTTTATTCAGACCCCAAATTAAAATATACTGGTATCTATCTCAAAAGGAGGAAGTGAGGCCCAGCACGTGTAGCTCAAGCATCTGGGGCATCAGCCACACACACCAGAGCTGGCCGGTTCAAATCTGACCAGGGTCTGCCAAACATCAATGACAGCTACACCAAAAATAGCCAGGCATTGTGATCAGTGTAGTTCCAACTGCCTGAGAGGCTGGGACAGAAGAGTTCCTTCAGCCCAGATGTTGTTGGTTGCCATGAGCTGTGATGCCACAGAACTCAACCCAGGGTGACAGCTTGAGGATCTGTCTCAAAAAAAAAAAAAAAAGGTGGAAATGAGAGAGGATACCTGAGAAGGGTCAGATCTAGAAGAACAGGTAGTCTCAAGGAGACCACAAGGATACACCTGCAGGGTCCTCTCCATGGTGACTCTGCTCTTGGGAATTTGTGAACTTTACTTCCTGGAACTTGGAAATTTCCAAGTTCTGTGAACTCCTATAGTTCTATGGGGCATAAAATAGCATCTCTTGCTTAATTCAAACTGGCCAATGAGAAAAGTACCTATGGATTGGAACTATTTGACTATAGACAAAAAGGGAAAGATCAAGCTTGTCAGGGAACATGGCATTTGAAATTGTTCTATGCCTTAAGCTCCTGGCCAGTAAATAAAGCCCTTCCTCTTATAAACATGGTGTTGAGGTGCTCTTTTTCTCCCTTGGGCCTTGTCTTCCTACAAGTGTTGTGTGGGGATGGGGGGTGTCTCACTATACTGATCAACCTGCTTTCGAACTCAGAGCCTCCAGTGACCCTCCCACCTTGGCCTCCCCAAAGTGATGGGATCACAGGTGTGAACCATTGCACAAAACCCACAAGGTGTCCTGATGCCCATCTGAATTTGAGAACCAGTGCTGTACACTTGTAGTGAGAAAAGAACAAATCACATGTGACACCAGGGATGATGCAATGTTGACCAAAAGCAGCCAGATACACAGCATGGTTCTATTTATATAAAGTGAATAAACAGGCAGAACCAATGTATTCTGTGTAAAGTCAAATCAGTGGTTATCTCTGGGGAACTGATGACTGGAGGAAGGTAGAAGAGGGATTTTTGACAGGGATGGTCATGTCCATTTTTTGATCTGGCACTGATGACACTGATGTGCTCACTTTGTGGAAATGCTATAAGCTGTATGCTCATGAAGTGTATACTGGCCTATATAGAGTCTAAAAATTAAGGCTTTCCTTTCAATACATGACTCACTTGAGCATATGTCCACACACCTTTTGACTATACTGTACTCCATGGCAGAACAATCCTTCTGAGTTCTCTTTGTCATGTTCATTCTTTCAGCTCCACTGTTAATACATGTCATTTCTCTTCAAATGTTGAGAATCTGTTTCTCTCTTGGTGTTTATGTTACTCATTTTGTTCCAAGGTAGAAGAGTTGAGAGCTTAGCTAAGGGTGCTGAGGAGGGCCTAACTGAGAAGGTGTCACTGAAGTTGGGACTTATAGGAGGTGAGGGAGGGAGTCATGGTGATATACGGAGAACAGTGTTTCAGGCAGAAGGAACAGCCAGTGCAAACCTCCTGAGGTGGGAATGTATCCAGAGTGTTTAATGGCATTCAGGTAAATGTGGTTGGGATGGAGTGAGTGGGGGAGAGGGTAGCAGATAGGGTTATAGAGATGAAAGGGTCCAGATCATGCATGGTCTTGGGACAATGGTGAGAACTTTTGAGTGAGCTGTGGAGCCATGGAAGGGTTTTGAATGGAACATGGATGTGGTTTGATGGGTAAATTAACAGTAGGCCCCCTCTGGCTGTTTTGGGGAAATAGACAGGAGGGGTCAAGGGTTAGAGCAGAAGACACAGGGAGGAGGCTACTAAGAGTGTAGGTGAGAGGTCATGGAAGACAAGAATAAAGTGCTGTTAGTGGTAGTGGTAAGAAATGGCTGATTCTGGACATGTACTGAAGTTAGCCATCAAATGAAATGGGGTGATGGGGGGAAAGCTATTGTGAGGGACAATCAGAGGTCAATTAGACAGCTGAGTAGAGCCATTGAGTGAGGGACATGAGAGTGTTCACTATACACATGTTTTTCCTGAGATAGTCTTCCTCTGTGACCTCATGCTGGAGTGCACTGGCATCATCCCAGCTCACAGCAACCTCAAACTGCTGGGCTCAAGTGATCCTCCTACCTCAGCATCCTCAGTAGGTAGGATGTCAGGCATGTGCCATCACACTCACTAAAATTTCTATTTTTATAAATCTTTTTTGTATACTTTTTTTTTTAATTTTTTTTAATTTTTTTTTTTTATTGTTGGGGATTCATTGAGGGTACAAGAAACCATGTTACACTGGTTGCATTTGTTAGGAAAAGACCCTCTTACAATCATGTTTTGCCCCCCAAAGGTGTGGCACACACCGAGACCCCACCACCCCACCCCCCTTACTCCTTCCCTCTCTCTGCTCTTCCTTTCCCCACCCCTCCCTCATTCCTCCTCTCTCTGCTCTCCCATTCCTTCACCCCCACTGTGTAATAATTGTCATTAATTGTCCTCATATCAAACTTGAGTACATGGGATTCATGCTTCTCCATTCTTGAGATGCTTTACTAAGAATAATGTGTTCCACTTCCATCCAGGTTAGTACAAAGGCTGTAAAGTCTCCATTTTTAATGGTTGAATAGTATTCCATAGTGTACATATACCATAGCTTGTTAATCCATTCCTGGATTGGTGGGCATTTAGGTTGTTTCCACATTTTGTCGATCGTAAATTGAGCTGCAATAAACAGTCTAGTGCAAGTGTCCTTATGATACAAGGATTTTTTCCCTTCTGGGTAGATGCCTAGTAATGGGATTGCAGGATCAAATGGGAGGTCTAGCTGAGTTCTTTGAGAGTTCTCCACACTTCCTTCCAAAAAGGTTGTATCAGTTTGCAGTCCCACCAGCAGTGTAAAGGTGTGCCCTTCTCTCCACATCCACGCCAGCATCTGCAGTTTTGAGATTTTGTGATGTGGGCCATTCTCACTGGAGTTAGATGGTATCTCAGGCTGGTTTTGATTTGCATTTCTCTAATAATTAGGGATGATGAGCATTTTTTCATATG
>CAUYON010072003.1:0-27179 GCA_963573935.1 Arctocebus calabarensis
AGTGTCTGCAATTTCTTTAAATCATAGCCATATGGTAAATTTTCTATTTTGTTATGGTTCTCTCTCTCTCTTTTTTGATGGGCATGCAGTGGGTGTTTTTTGGAAATGGCCAATTTTTATTAAAATATTTCTGGAAGAAAATTTAATCTGGCAATATAGACTAATACTCGTTTTACATAGAATGTTTTTTGAGTGCTGTGTGTGAGGTGGGTGAAGGTTTTGTTTACCTGTGTGAAGCAAGCCTTTTGTGTGATACATTGTCACTACCACCTGAAGGCCAACCAGTTTGTCAAATTTAACTTATTTATTTTCTTCTTAACAGTGTTCATGTTTCAAACTGTATATGAATAGGAATAGGAATGTTACGTTTTGCCTCTATTGAGAAATTCTAAGTTGCTGTGAAAGGGGTTAGTTGAAACTAAAATGAAGTTTGATTTTACCAGTTTGGTCCTAGTGCTTCAAATATTTGAAAATTGGCAGTATCTCTTTTATAGAAAGAAACTTACGTAATTGAATCACATATCTGTTTTTTTTTTTTTTTTTGGGTCAGTTTAAATGGCTATTTGGCCCAGGCCAGTGATAATTAGAAGAAATTCATTTGTAGCTTACATTAAGCTTGTGAGGGTTATAAAAAAATAACAAAAAAATTAGTCTCAGTTACTTCTGAAAAAAAAAATTTAAGTTGTAGTGACTTTAAGCTCATTAAATTGTGGACAACCTAGACATTATTTTTCACAAGTGAATCCTAAATCATACATTTCAAAACTAGACTCTTAACTCAAATGCTGAAATGTACTACTAACTAGGTGCAGTGATCCTCAGTGTGGCATTATTATCACATCCTAGCGGGCATTTGTAAATGTGAAATTTGGAGGGGCTACAGAGGGGGAATCCTCATCTGGCATTTATTGAGTGGGGCACAGGGAGATACCAAATGCGCTGTAAAAAATGAAGATACCCCATTGAGAACACTGACAATCCCTATTCTTGTGGGTACAGCTATGAGATTAAAAGAACCAGAATGAATATTTACTCTTGAAATTCAGATAAATATAATTAGCAAATGGGAATCTTTTTCAGGCATTAAAGTAACATCTACTCTAATAATTTTGCTTTCCATTATTTGTACCATGTATGTGTGTGTGTGTCTGTTGTGTGGGCATATGTGTGTTTAAATGTGGAGAGGGTAGCAATAGACGCTGCTTGTGACTTGCTGCAGGGGATTACTGCAGTCCTAGAAAATGGAAACCTTCCTTTAATATCAAGTACTTAGGAATGGGATGGTTGTGGGTGGGGTTTTGAATAGCATTGGATCTGATAGATAGCAGTGTTGGCACTGATGCTAACTCCTAAGAATCTTGATATAATTGTTTACATTATTACATATAAACAGCTTAGAGATACATACGTTCACACAACTGAGAAGTGAAAAGATAGGACAAGTATTTCTATAGGCTCCTTATAGTCAATATTTTCAAATTTTAAAGTATAATTTTTCATTTGTAGAAATGGACCAATGATAAGTGTGCTACTGAGGTTTAAACCCTTGACCCATGAATATTTTAGCAGGATGAGATTTTGGTTCAGGGAGTCTCAGTCTTTCAAGACTTTTTGAGGCTGGGTGTGGTGACTCACAACTATAATCCCAGCACTTGGGAGGCCGAGGTGGGTGGATTGCCTGAGCTCAGGAATTCTAGACGAGCCTGAGCAAGAGTGAGACCCTGTCTTTAAAAAAAGAAAAAAAAATAGCCAGATGTTGTGTTGGACGCCTGTAGTCCTAGCTGCTGGGGAGGCTGAAATGAGAATCGCTTGAGTTCAAGAGTTTGAGGTTGCTATGAGCTGTAATGCCACGGCACTCTACTGTGGGCAACAAAGTGAGACTCTGTCAAAAAAAAAAACAAAAACAAATAGATGTTGGGTCTTATGGAAATATTTTTGTTTTCTTGTATATTCCAGTGTTCTCAATTTTCTCAGCTATTACTGGTTAGCGATGGTTAGCGATGGTAAATCTAAAAATAATTTTATTTTGGATGAGTAGGCTACTATTACAGCATTAGTTGAATTGCACTTTAGTTTTAGGTTAGAAAACTTAATTTTTACTCCAGGAAGGATGACCCCCAAAATAATGCATGAGGAAGAAATGGCATCAGAGTAGTTAAATGACTAGGCCTCTGAGTCATGTGGCAAGGAGCAGATTGGCTTTATTAAACTGATAGTTTTTCTCTAGAACCATAATACTTACCTGTTTATATTTCATGACATATATCATAAATTACTATTGTACAGAGACCTGAGTCTGAAAGCCATTCAGAGCAAGTTTAGCATCACTGTTGATAGTTTCCTTTAGGGCAAATTGGATAATTAAACTTGGTTTTTGTAGGTGTCCTTTTGATTTGCAGGTTTAATATGGTAACACAATAATAGTGATTAGTTCTTAAATTTTTTTTCTCGTGGTTTGACAACACATTGAATACAAGCCTGAAATCTGGATGTAGCTAATATTTTTATTAAAACACCATCCAGGTGAGTTTACAGAAAGTTGTATTTTGTGCTTATAATTTGCCACCCCCGATATTTTTCTATATCCCTCTATTTGAAAACCCTTCTTAGAATTTAGTGAGTTAATGGAAAATGTGGCACTTTATAGAAAGCAGTTTGTTAGAATCTAAATGGAGATCTTTCTATGAAGTTTAGATTTGTAGACCACTGTTTGTGCTGAGAGATCTTTATTTCTTGTAAGTAAATGGCTGCATTTGTCAAATCTACTGATATATTGGTCTCTTATAACTTTCTTTTTGTGTTACTTAAAAGAATCTCTGCAGAAGCATACTGATGAGATAATTGTATTCGAATATTAGGTTTTAGCTAACTACCTAATATACCAGAAGTACACAGTGGACAATTAAAGGTAGAGCACCCTGCACATGTCTTAGAAACTTAGCAGTGTTTAATGTAACAAACTAATAAACCATGTAGCACTAGATGATAAGAATTTCTGGTTTTAAGGTAGTAATGCCTTTTTGGGTTCACTTTTGTTTACTGTGATATTCTGGGGACCATAGGTGAATATGTCCACTCTTAATATATTAGTGAAGGAGAAAAAGTGGCATATGTGAGCTAAAACTTCTATTTATATTTTTTATTAATGGATATATATCTAGCTCAGGATAATACTGAAGTTGGACAGCCTTGCTCATCCTCTGCTGTAATAGCCTAAAATCAAGGGCTTGAATGAGCAAGAAGTTTAGAGGTCATCTAAAAGCCCTAAGTAGTTTTGGTTTTGATTATGCTTATGTATAGGCTTAGAATGCAGGTAGTTCAATTTCTATTTATGACTTATTTTGAAAGCTTTGGATAGTTTCCCATCCTCTCCATTTTCACTTCAGTAGCTTTTATCTTTTTTTAACTCCCTGTAAGAAGAAAATAATACTGGAAATCAGTTCCACAATTACTTTCGTAAACCTGGTAACTTGGTCAGTTACAGAAATCCGTAGTACTTTGAAATGAGGCTAGTGTCCCAGCTTCATAAAGGGATGTTTCTACAGTGTGTCTTGAAGTTTTTCAAGAGTAAATTAGGGATGTTTATTAAAAATTAGCTTGATTTACTTAACTACTTTTTCAGGAGTCCACTTGGGGAAGTTTTCCTATAATTTGGGTGATATAAGGAGGATTATTATCCTACTTAACCTGAATAGAAAGTTTTTACTTTCTCTGAATTCAAAACCACTTTTAGTTCCTCATTCTCCCCAAGCTTTTGAGGTCACTTGTTCAACTTTGAACTTTTATTAAAATTCTGTTTTAAACATTGTATATACACTGATTTGATCTTTTAAAATGACATATCAAGAAGCTGTTACAAGAAAGTAGGAGAGGACTTCCTTTTTTGAAACATTTGGTGCACATTAAGATTGTAGAAGGCATCATTTAAAAAATTCATATTTATTTTCAACCTCTTGGTCAGTTTGCTTGGATGTTAGATTTTGAAGAAGGATGAGGTACAGGTAATAGCATACGAATCATTTGTGATAAGGATGAAAAATTATATTTTTGAATGAGAAACATCAATATTTTGTAAAAAATTTTCTTCCTGTTTTCATTACTACCACAAAGAACAGGAGAAACTTGTAGAATTCTTCTAGTTTTGGAAAGGACTAAGAAGTGATTTGTATAACACCTTCATTTTATAAAAGATCAGAAAATTGATGACTCCAGAGTTCCATATTGACTTGTATATGGAGACCCTTCAGGGGTTATCCGTTTAGGTTTACTGTAGGAAAGCAGGAGCAGTTAAAGTTGATCAGGATGTGGGGAGGAAAGGGAATGTACACCCTTCTATATGTTTGCTTGTATAGTTCTGTTTTCACACCCTGGTCTTCTCTATTTTCTTAGAATTGTTTTAACGCCCAGCTCTACTAGAGGCTGTTGTCTAAGGACATTAACTTGTGCTCCCCTCAGGGATGGGTTTACTACTAGCTGCCAGAAAGCTATTGGGTATCCTAATGTGTTAATAGCTGAAACTCAGCTGTAATTATTTCATAAATACTTCAGCATTTTGCATTCTGTACACTGTGGTGCTTTTTTCACCCTGTATTGTTATAAATGTAAGCTCCTAGGGGGCAGCTATTTGTCTTAGGCATGTTCTCTGTTTAGTGCCTGCAGTGCCATGTATGTATCAGGGTCCTGATATTCTTTTTCAGCTATTTCTCCCATTCTTCATGGAAGCGATAGTCCAGCCTTGCTAAACTACTTGTGGTCGCTGGATAAGCCAGGCATTGCCAATTCCGTGGCTTTAAGTGCCTTCTCTGTTCCCTGAAGACAAACTTGCATTCTAACCCTCACTCCTCACCCCTCAGTTTTCTTGCTATATAAGTCATTTTTCCCCCAAGATCAAGTTCAAGAACAGTTGTTTTCCCTTAAGGAAAGATTTGCAACAAGAATAGGGGATTCCTTTTTTGTGGCTGAAGTGTCCAGAATTTGAAGTGAGGAACAAATTAATTTTCACCTACTTTTTAAATTGTCTCTCCTGTTTGAGGTATCTCAGCCTTTCTTATGTCTGTGTTCCTACAGCATTTTATGTCTTTCTAAAGTTCAGAGCTTACCTTGCAACCTGGAATTACATTACTTGTCTTTACTACCTTATTAGACTGCAAGCCCTTAGTGAACAAAGACTGGGGGATTAACCCCCATATTCCACTGTAAGGTACAGTGACATCTATGAGTCCCTAAATGGTAACTTCCTGTGTTGACTAGCTTTACATATTTGTTTTCGTTCTCACAGGGAGGTGTGTCTGGAGATAGGCCTTACTTCAATATGTTTTAGGCACTGTAACATTTCAGTTGAGGTTGTGGGCTTAGGACGAGAAAGCTGTTTCTTTCTAATTATGCCTAGTATATCCCAGGCACTTTGTTTCTACGCCGAAGACTTTTTGTTTGACGTTCATTTCTATGCACAGACTTCATTGCTCTTTCAGTTGGTGACATCTCCCATGCTTTTAGTCCAAGTCTTCTAATTCCCCTTTTTGTTACTCCCCACATCTCTTCTCCTGCTTAGTCTTGTCCTGTCAGTTCTACCTCAACAATCTTTCGTATCTCTTTCTTACCTATTTTCAGTAGCCTCTCAGCTTCATTTTACCTCTTACTACTCCAGCCAACTTTATACACAACGTTAGATTCATCTTACAAAAACAGCTCTGACCATGTATCCCATGTATGTGTTCTATCTTCCCGACTAGACTGTAAGCTCCTTAGGGGCAGGATCTGTGTCTGAGTCATCTTTGTATCACTCATAGCACCAACCAATAAATATTTCTTGAATGAATAAAAGAAATCTCATTTCTCAACATAAAAGCCTTGTCTAAAGTGAGATGTTTTCCAGGTTGTGCGTAGATTTCTCCTAGAGTAATTGGAAGACTTGAGAAGTTCTCTCGCATGTAAAGTTGCTTAAATAGTAAAAATTGATTTAACCACAGAAAATTTCAGAAAACTTTAATTTCCATTGGAATCAGCATGGATATGTGTATATGGATGGTTCAATAAATATACTTTTATATACATGTATCACAGAAATTGTACATTCCATCTTCAAACTGCAGAAATAGATTTTTTTTACAAGCCAAAAAATAACTGCCATAACTTTTATGATTCATGCAAAAAAAGGGAAGACCAAGGGGCAAAAGGGAAATTGATTGTTCGAGGTTGAGTGTCCAGTAAGTGAAAATGTTACATTAAGGAAGCGATTGCTTAACACGCTGCTTAAGGTGGTAGCCAAACAAATCCTTAACTGCAGCATTAAGGCCATACCAAGTTTATACATATATACAAAGATATTTCCATATAAAAGACATACTGTCACTTTTTTCTCGGAAAGGATGAGGAGCTTTGTGAGTAATTTTGACCAAACTTTCCAGGCCTGTTGACCAAACTATTCTATGCTGCTGCTTAGAAATCTAGTGAGCTGTTGGGAGTTGCTATGTTGGCTTATGACTTCTGGTCTCTCAGGGTTAGAACACTTCTTAGCTCACACTGCCCAACCAGGCATATTTTTAAAATCTGTCTGAAGTTTTTGGAATCATAATTGTAACTTATAAGTTGTCTTACCTGTAAAAGACTCCACAGTCATGCAGGCATTGTGACCTGAACAGTTACATAGTGACATTTGGGGCTAAAATTACTGAAAAGTATTAGATTTCAGGAAACACCCCTAGTTATTGAAAGTTAATATGTAGCTTTTACCTCTTATGTGTTATGACACATTTGACAGCTACCTTTTTGGAATAAAGGAAACAATTACTTGGAGAAGAATAACAATTTACTACCTCCCTTTCCGCCTAAAGGTCAAATCAGGGAACTTCTAAGAAAATGGGCATATTCTTGTGCAAATATCCAGATGGGCGTGAAATGGGGAAAACATGAAGGACAATCCTTTGGACGATGACTTCAGTTAATGTAGAAGTCATTTGCTTTGGCGAGGTTTGGGTGACATTGATTTTGTTGACAGAAACTGGCTCATCTTAAATTAGTCAATGAATCCTGAGTCAAGATGGAAAATGGAAAGTTACTAAGTCTAAGATAAATTGTATAAACAAAATGATCCTTTTCCTTGACTTTGAGCATTTTACAGTCCTCTATGTAATTTTGGAATTACAAATCAATCTAATAACTTTTCTATCAATGTCTTAGTGAATTGGTATATTTCTTAGTAGTACTCTTCATTCCCAATTTTATGGGCCAGTTTCCAAGTAAGTATGACTCTAGCATGTTCAAACAGCTATGGCTGCAAGGTAATTCATTCTCCCATGGATTCCCTGGGCCAATCCACTCTGAGAATTAAGGTTGCTCAAAATGGCCTGTCCTGGACAAAGAGGACCACATAATTTGTGATTTGGAAGCTCCACAGTATATTTGGAACACTTTGGAGCAGTCACTGCTTATTCCAATCATGCACCAACCACTCTTCACTATTTGTGAAGAGTGACACTACTAGGTGTTTGCATGGGAGAACTTTGCCCTCAATTCTGGGTAGCGAGATTTTAGCAACAGGTCTGTTGTGATGCTGATCCAGACAATGAGACTGAAATACCCTTTGGCAGTCATACTGAGAGGGCTTAAAGTGGGCTCCCTGGTCATTTTGTGGTTCACTTTGTCCTTTTCAAGATTAAAATGATGAAGACATTTTATCTAGTTTTTGAAACTTACTTGTAGGCAACTGAGATCCCTGCTGTGTTTTGAAAGTAGAGCTCAGGCTGTTTAGCTGCTTTTTAAAAAAAGAATGTTGCACCAACCTTTGGTTTGTCTGATGTTCAAAGCAAATATTTTATCTATGTCCAAATATGCTAAGCAGGAGGGACTCCATTGAGATTTAATTCACTTATCTTATTTTAACCATTAGTGCTAAAAATGTTATAGTGGCTTAAGTATTTAGAAAATCGAACCACCAAAAATATGAAATAGTATGAATTTAAAGTGCTCTGAAATGCCTTGTGGGACTATCCAATTTTTTAGCTTCTTCCATACCTTTCAGGCTTTTTGGCATGTTGAGCATGGTATGCTTTTAAATGAGGTAGAAATATATCTAATGTGGAAAAGGTTTAGTTTAGCAAACTGCTTATTTGATATGTAAGCACCACTTTTAAAAAAGATTTTGGGCACTCTTTCATTTACTAGGGTAGGTTTACCATCTTTCCCTAAAATATTTCTGAAGACTTAAGTTAGCTTTCTTAAGGTGAAAGAAACTACCTTTTGTAAACTTCACTAGCACTTACTTATTTTTTCTATTTACACTTGTCTTCCCCCACCCCATTTTTCTTTGTGGACTTGATTTGGTACTTTGAATAGGGATGTTCCTTGGGTTGGGAGAAGTAATTTCAGATGCTACTGAGGGTAAAAAAGGACAGACATACTGCCCTCCAGGTCTGCTCTGTTTATAATTTCAGTTAGGTCAATAAAAGTTAATGTATTTGGAGCACAAGTTCCCCTTTAAAAATACCTTCATTATACTAAGTATTGGCTTGATAAAAAGAAATAACTAAGAAAAACTTTTTTGGACTTGGTATAGAAGCATGACTTTACCATACTGTTCTGTCTCCTTTCTAGTGCCTGGCTAGAGAACGAACTAAATGACTAATACTTAATGGGTTGAATTGATGCCCTTGAAGATTTCTAGTGGGTACCACGTATACTTCTGAGATAAAGGAAAAGATAACTTCCCCCAAGATAAGTACAGGAAAATCTGAGCTGGGCAGATGTCAGCTAAGACATAGAATGAGTTGTTGTGTTCATGAAGGAAGTATTGATTTGCCTTTGAGAACTACCATACCCAGTGAGTTTGATGGATTGCAAATCTTTCCAAGTATGTCTCCCATTCATTACCCTTTATTCACATGGATAATCACAATGCCTTGCATGTATGTGCCCTTTATTTGTTAACTTCTATATTTTTGCTCATGTTCTATCTGCTTGGAATTCCTTGAACCCTTCTGTTAAGATCTCATCTGTTCTTTAAGTTACTCCTCAGATGACCTTGAAACATCATTTTCATGTTTATTTTCTGACTTCTCTATGGCATCTCTTTCCTGTTGTTACATCGTGCATTCCATGTTAGTAATTATGTTGATGCTTCTATTATCACTGCCTGTATTGTAGGAAAAGGGGCTATGTTTTATTCTGATGCTCTGCTTTCATAGTACACCTTTCCTTCAAGATATATTTCATAAACAGGGGGAAAGAAGGCAGGTCGGGAGGTTAAAAATATGAAAAACTACAATAGTGTGTGTATATATATATACACACACTTCATTATATAAAAACTATGTTCTGGTCCTAGCTATGACACTAACCTTTGATGTCTCTTCCTTGAGCCCAGTCTGACTCATACACATTGAAAGCCTAAGCTACTGCCTAAAGGTTGAGGAGACAATGTGAAAAACCGTTCACTGAACTAGACTTGGGGTCACTACATAGGGGCCACTCCAAGGGTGCTATTTTATTCACCAGTATTTAGAGCTGCACAGGGGGTGCTATGCTGACATTCCTGACATCATTGCCATAGTTCATGGTTGTGTCATGTCAAAGACCAAGCTCTGGATGCAGCTAAAGAGACATAGGAAACAGAAGAAGGCCTTATCCTATGAACTAGTCTTGCTGATTTATACATTTCAAGTTACCTAAAGGATAATTTAGGTAAAAGACAGAAATGTCTACTTAATTTTTAGGGTAAGTTCACTTAGTTTTTTGTAATTCCCTTTTCCTGCTTCCTTTAGCAAGCTTAGCTGGGAGGAAAGAGCCATTAGAAGCCCCTCCTTTATTTACTAGAGCATTGGTCAACTGTTAATACTTCTGTTTCAGTGGTATATCAGTGGTATATCAGTCAAAGAGGAGATCCTTTTTTGCCTGAACACCTGCTTAGATGAAGTGGTTTGGTAACTACTAGGAGTTAATACTGTTGACTTTTGTAAAGGTGGCTGAGACATAATTACATAAATCCAAATAGTAAACTGCTACTATAGAAAATAATCTTTTGTTTAGAATTGGAGCTCAAATGTCTTAACCTCCAAGATACGTTGGATTGTTTCAGATTCTGTTGATATTAAGCATACATATATCTCTCTGGGAAAGACAAGAAGTGATTTCCGATTGTTAGGAGGGTTTGTTGGAGCTGTGGGAGTACAGAAACAATTTCAGAAACATTCCCAAAGTGAGGTTTTGTGGGGCTGGAATGGGCTGGCCCAATTCTAACCACACATGCTATATAGTTTTTTCTTTTTATTAGCATACTTTAGCTAAGGATACAGATGTAGAAAAATCTCCCAGTGGTCTAGAGTGGTCCCACTTTTTCTGTGGGAATTGTACCTAGAGTAATGGAGACCAGGGGAAACAGTCTTAAACTTTGTAGAAGTTTCTTGGTATGATTAAATAGTGGGGAAAAACAGGCAGAGAGGGAACTTGGAGTCACTACTGTTACTTCCCAAGGGATACTTAACAATTTCTGCCCTGATATGTTTCTCTTTGATTCTTCCAGAATCTTTGTCAGAATTCAAACAACTGCTGTGGGAAATGGGTTACAGCCTTCACAGGACATAAATGCTAAAACCCAGAGTGAAATGTTGTCCTGATGTGTGATGGGGTTCTCAGGTGAGAAGCAAGTTTTAGAGCCACGTCATGAGTGCTGTTAAATACCTCAACTTTTGTGGAAAAGAGTATTTAGATTGTGACCTTGAAGGCCAAGATTCAATTCCCCCCCTTTTTTTGTAGAGACAGTCTTAGTTTATCACCCTCGGTAGAGTGCTGTGGTGTCACACAGCTCACAGCAACCTTCAACTCCTGGGCTTAGGTGATTCTCTTACCTCAGCCTCCCAAGTAGCTGGGACTACTGCTGTTTTTTGCAGTTCGGCCGGGGCCAGGTTTGACCCCGCCACCCTTGGTATAGGGGGCCGGTGCCCTACTCACTGAGCCACAGGCGCCACCCCCCTTTTTTAATCTCTCACTACCAGTCCACTAGAAGGCCTGGGATGGGTGCCATTCTGACACTAAAGTGGAAAAATGATAAAACTTTGACCATACACTCTATATACCTTCTTTTTTCAACCCATCATAACATCCAAAATTTGCTTTTGAAAAATCTCCTTGAACTCCCCCTGTTTATAGCAGAGTAAGCAGACCAAGAAAGTGAACTGCTTACCTGTGTTTTCAAGGGTCATGCCAGAAGAGGACCCACCTCTCACTGACCTCTGTCTACTTCAGGAGGCAGGTGTATTTAAGTAGGATACTGGGTTTCTAGAATTTATTAAAAAAAAAGTTGAATCTGAAGCATAGCCAAGACAAAGCAGGGAATTGTGTAGCTAAGCAGAGGTAGAAATGGGAGACCCATTATGTTTGGAATCTATGTAGCCAGCACATGACTTTCAACCCCAGATGACTTAGCCAGTACTGCTCTGGTTAATGGCCTTATGTAAAATATAATTTTAATCACTGGGCTCTCTGAAGGGTATATCTTTGGCTTACTGTTCTCTACATTCTGACTTTTTGACCCAGTGTTTCAGTGGAAATTTCCCAGAGCAATGAAATATCAAAATTTACGGGCAAGAGGAGGATTAGAAATTGGAGCCTTTAAAGCAGGTGAGACAGGAGCTACTTACGTCCATTTTAGTTTTCCCCTGCTTCCTTCAGAAATAAATCATCTTCTGGCAGAGTTGTGTTTCATAAAATAAGATGCACAAGCTGATGAAACAGGAGATGCCAAGAGAAAGAGGGAGGGGGTGGGTAGAGTAGGATGAGAGCAAAGGAGAAGTAATGGTTTGGATATTAGTTGAAGAAGCCTTAATGGTCCTAAAAATTATTGGCCAATAATTTCTACTTCGGACTCATTTTGCTGTCCAGAAGAATGATAAAGCTCCTCAATTATTGCTTTAAATAACTGCACAGCTCCATCAAAACAGCATGCAATAGCACCCATGTATGAGCAAACTTATCTCCTGCCATTTTTGTTACTGCACCTTGAGAAATCCTTAGGGAGTAACAGGATGATTTGTTAGCGGGATCATCTTGTATGGGCCTTTTCAATTGTAGGCTGCTCAGGCCTGGGTGAAATGTTTGCAAGGGATCCTCAGCTAAGACAGGAAAAAGTCATTGTGTTCATTCTCTTAATATTGGGCTCAGGTGGAGAGGGCTCATTTTTGGAGTTTTTAAAAGTTCTTTATTTCTACAGGGATGTTATCCTATCCCAGGATGTTATCCTATCCCAGAATGTTCTCTATTTCAGGATACTGTGAGACCAAAGTCTTGCTAGTATGTATTAATTTCCTTATACTGATACAAGGTAGCAAGCTGGCCCTGTTAAAACAAGGTATATTTCTTCTCCCCTTGGTCAGGATAAACACTTGTTTCTGGATTCACAGAACTGCAGGAGAATAGGCAATTTTTAAATTCAAATTCCCGGGGTTGATTTCTGAGAGAAGGAGCATAGTAGAGGAAGAGAAGCTACATTATATTTTAAGAACATGCTTGCTGCTTGGTTGTTTAGAGACGTTTGGTCTGGTTTGTTGGTGAAGTAAAGATGCCATGCATCAGGCAGTAGCTTTCCATTCACCACCCTTCCCCACCCCTTCAGAATGTGAGCCACTCAGCCAGCCAGGAAACACAGCCAGAGAAAATCCATTCTTGCTGCCTCTTGAGAGGGGGGTGGGGGTGGGGAGGGTGCGTACAATGAGCAAGAAGGGGCTCACTGGATAATAGGATACCGTTTTCAGATTGGTATTCATATCGTCACTTGACTGGGAGCTCTTCAGTGGGATTCCTACAGCTTACACAGATTGTACCACCACAAAGCACATGCTTGCCAGTTTTTTCTACTAAAGTGGCAGTTACTGTAGACACAAAGATAATTTCCTTCAGGATTACAATTAACTAGGGAATCTAATTTTCACAAAAGCCTATTAGTTAGTGGTGGTACGCCAGTAGCTAAGACATCAACCTACTCTGTAATCCAATACGGAGTCTTACAAAATACCATCTCTTTTTTTTATGATTATTTATATATTTTTTTTAGAGACAGAGTTTTACTTTACTGCCCTCCGCAGAGTGCTATGGCATTACAGCTCACAGCAACCTCCAGCTTTGGGGCTTAGGAGCTCACAGCAACCTCCAGCTTTTGGGTTTAGGTGATTCTCTTGCCTCAGCCTTCCGAGTAGCTGGGACTACAGGCGCCTGCCACAATGCTCGGCTATTTTTGTTGCAATTTGACTGGTGCTGGGTTCGAACCTGCCACCCTCGGTACATGGGGCCGGCACCCTACTCATGGAGCCACAGGCACTGCCCTGTTTTTTATGATGTTTATAAAGATGCATACTTTGAAGGAAAGGAACCATATGTAATTTATTCTCTTCACTATGGGGGAAAAATAATCTATGAAAAATATTGGCTTCTGAGAGGGATTCATTCCTTATTTATTGACAATTTAGAAGAAATAATTTGGGTCGAGTGACTGATCCTCTTTTGTCTTTCTAGACTCAAACTAAAAATGGTTAAATTCAAGATATTGGACATGCATACCTACATACACACATTTTTCTTTCTGTTCAAGACTATACTTATTTACTCTTGTACTTGTTCAATCTCAGTAATCTTAGCCAAGAATGGATTCTTCTATGTTTGGAAGGACTAGTGGGTGGCAGAGCTGAGCCATTTATTTGGCTGTTCTTGAAACAAATGAGATCCATTGTAAACTAACAGGTGAGTCATTGGCAGTACTATCTATGTGCTTAATTGATACCTCCTAAATTTGGCTCCTGAGGTTAGATGATTTTTTGGAGATGAGTAGAATCATCACTCCTCTGTCTCACTATATACATTTCTCTCACCATGCATAATTACCAGTCTATACATGGAAGGGGTTCAAAGATGAGTGAATCATTCCTTACGTCAGTTTTTGGACACCATACCACTTGGCATCTGTAATCTCAAAGCATAGTATTCCCTGTGCTTGAACTGAAAAGGAAATTAAGAAAGTATTACCCGGTTCTTTGGAGCCACCTAAAAACAATTGGTCTAAATTATGTGATTTGATTTATGAAGATGAAATTCATGTAATTTATTGCTAAGTCCTTACTAGATGATAATGCTTTCCCCTTGTGCATGCTTCTCTATTCCTAATTCATCGTGATGCTTATGACATGATGACTGGTGTTCTTTTTCCCACTACTATTTACCTTTGATAGAGAGGGGCAAAGGAAAAATGAATTTGCAAATCTTCCAAAGAAGAAAGCCAACAAGAATTGTGTAGCCCAATATATTTGTGCATACATATTGACACATCTGCCCGGGAGGGTTCAGAAATCAAAGTGACATTAAAGGTTTGATTGTGTAAGCTTCCTATAGACCAGTTTAAGCAAAGATTTCACAGAGCAGTTACAGCTTAGAGGAAGTTTAGCTACTGTACCCGTTCTGAATTTAGAGAACTAAAGTTTGGTCATTTATCTAAGGTCACTCAGCCTATTAGTGAATATTACTAAAATTGAGTTTTTTTTCCACTGGTATACTGCCTCCACTCAATTGACTTTCCATGAGGGACACGGAGTTTGAAATAGTCTGAGAGATTTCAGTAACTGTCCGCCTTTGTATTTCAAAGAGATGATTCCAATGTTTATGGATACTATCAACTTGACCTGGCAGCTCCCAGGGGGCCCACAAATTAAATACAGTGGCATGTGCCAGAAGTTCAAGGATCCAGCAGAGGTTGGGCAAATAGCCCAGTAATTTCTTTGTCTCAGAGGGATTCCATATACTTTGCATAAGAAGGCCAGTTTCGAATTTGCAGATTTTTGAGTGAAGGCAAAATGTCTTCAAACAAAAAATTGGTGTTGTCTTTAGTTTCTGATGGAGGCCTAACACCTTTGTTAATTGATTCAGATAGACTTTAGCCATTCTGAATTTAGTCCAGTAATGAGTAAAAGGGCTGCTTTAATTTTTTTTATTAAAAAATGATTTTTCCCTAAATAAAGTGAATCAAGTGCTAATGGAAAAGACTAATAGCATTTCCAAAGACTACTACACCACTTGAGAATTGAGGGTTTTCTCTCCTTTAAATAAAGTGAATATAGTGCTAATGGAATGTGCTAGTAGCAGTTCAAAGACTGATATTCTACTCTTGAACTGTAGTAGTTCAACTCACTCTTATAACTTTTCCTCCTTTGGACATGTTTGTGTGTTTATGGGAAAAGGATGGTTTTACGTGAGAGACTCCTACCTACTTGGCTCTCATTTCCCAAGATTTCTTAGCAAAAAGAATTCCAGGTTCTATGTGTAATTCACATCATCCAAGGCTGGAATGCAGGTTAGCTTTTTGGTCAATACAGGCCAAGAAAAGGGAAGGTAATGATTCATTGACCTTGGACCTGGATGTAAAAACACCTTTATCATTAAAGCTTCAAAGCCAAATCCTTTTTTATCTGGATAGTATATTTTCTTTACCTGAATGACTCTCTAGATCTTTTGTCTTGGCCCTTCCCCTGCCCCCTTTTAATATTTTTAGCCCTGCATAGGCATTAGCTATTGTGCCACAGGAATGGGAGAAAATGCTTTAGGCAGGACGTAGGCTTCTACTGCCTCATGTCTTCATGCCACTCCTCCTCCATCTTTCCGCAAGTTAGGGATACTCTAAAGACAAAAGAGAAACCCCGGGCCTATGTATAAACTGATTGTCAACTTTCCCTCCCCATTCCATCTACATCTTCATCCAAAGCCCAGACACTATAGAGAAAAACAAGAAGTGGAATCCCAGTATTCTGGCCATGGGCCAAAACAGGGAGGATGCTGCAGATAATGGTGCCATTACTTTAGGCGTAGTGGTGTTGACAGAGAGGGAACAGAGGCCTGCTGACTTTACTTCACAGCCCTCTCACCTCTGAATATCCATTTCCTTCAGCAGGACTCCCTCCCTCCTGAAACTCAATTCATTTCTTATTTCCTCTCCTTTTTGTCTGCAGTGCCCTATCAACCCAGGACAATTCTGGCACTTCACAGTTAGAAGGAAAAAGAAATATTTGTCTAATTTTCCAAAATGTTAAACAAAGCACTAAAAGGGGAGAAAAAAAGACTTATAAAAATATAATGGGGTCATCTCCCTACTTCCCACATTATAATGTATGAAATGTCAAAATATAATGAACAGACTTTCCAAATATTACCATCTCTCTCCACCCATATACACCCAATCTACAGCAGCCTCAGTTACTGCCCTTTCACCTCTTAAAGCGACTCTGCAGAGCCACTAGGTAATGTATTTCATCCCACTGACCCCACCTTCCCAAACAGGCACCCACTTGTAATTCCAAAGAGAGTCTCCACAAAAATAGACATCTGAAAAAACTACATCTGTTTACACTCAGTCTATCTGCATATTATTTCTGAAGATTATTATTTTTTTTTAACTGTAAAAAAGATTGCATATTAGCAATATAATGAGAAAACTGTGGCGGCCATTTCTGGGTGGTGGTGGAGGGTGGGAGGGTATAGCAGCACAGAAGCCAGAGGGCTCAGAGGAGGGACGTGAGGACTGAGCTGGGTTGCCTTGTTTCTCAATCCTTGGACTTCTGAAGTGTCCCATCTCTTGATTCACTCCCCTTTCCCCATTTCCACTGCCTAGCAACATGCCGCACAGCTTTCTGGAAGCAGAGGCAGAATGGCTTTTTGGCATGTGTCCACTTTGGCCAGTTTGAAGATGGGTATGGCGTTGAAGGGTTGTGATGTGGTACACACCAAATCAAGCTTATTTGTGACTGTTTCCACTCTGGGAATAATTGTCTATCACTTTCTGTGACTTTAAAAATTTAAGCAGTTAGTAGGCTGATAGATTAAGAAACATATCTTTTGTTCTTGTGGGTTTGCATTAATATTAAGCATGAATATATATCATATATTACATTGCTTTCCTTCTGTTCTGGGGCAGACTGCACTCTCCTTCCAAACAGGAAAACTACACAGCCCATGGACCGAATTTTTTGAAAGCTGGTATTCTCCCACTGCCCACCCCCTACCCTCACCCCATCCCTTCCTCCCAGCCCTCAGTTTCTGTATTAGAAAAGTCCCTTCTGACCCCCCTCCCACCCGAGGTTAAGTAGAAGCGCCACATTCTAAGATTCATGCATCACTGCATTTTGCTATTGCACATATTGCAGAGAAAGAGTTGTGTGAGTGTGTCTCCTCCTGCTCGTCCCCTTCCCTTGGTCTCTCAGATTCCTGTGCTCTTCCCACGCTGCTGTCTCCCAGCCTCCCCCCACATTCCAGACCCTTCACTGGTTGTGGACATCCTCTCTACGGACAATCTTATAAATGATCCAGTAGAACATGTTGAAGATGAGGAAGGCCATGGGGAAGCCAATGCGGGATATTTTGTCAATCTTCTTGGCCCTCTGGATGAAGAGTTTTCGCATTTCCTCTGGGGACTTGGATGGTGCGGGAGGGGGGTTGGTGGTGGTGGTGTTGTTGGTACCCTTGATGGAGATGCCATCCTTGGCCTGCAGACAGGCTGGGCCCATCCCATAGGCTGAGAAGTTGAAGCGGCCCTCTCCAGCCTCATCCTCCTGGAATAGATTCAACATGGGGCTCTACTTAAAATAAGACAGGGGCTGGGCACCCTCCCTGCAAGGCACTCCCCTGAGGGCCAGGCCATGCCCATTTGGTTCTCCCTGTCTCTCAGTCTATACCATTCCAAGTTTCTGAAGGCTTTTTGGCTGGCTGGGGAGTTCTGCCTTATAGAGGGGCGCCAACAGTATGCCCAAACAGGTGCAAACCAGGGGATAGGAAGGCGGTTTAGGGTTTGGAGACCTATGCTTAATCTCCACTCAGTCACTTGCTGGCTGCATGACCTCAGGCAAGTCACTTTCTCTTGTGAATCCCAGGTTTTTTAAAATTTTCTTTATTTTCCTGTAAGTAAAGGATAAGATTTACCCCCTTCACTATCTCACAGGGTTCTTTTGGCCATTGAAAGTTGTAATTGAGTAGATGCTTACTGTTGTACTGGATTTTGGTTAGAAATTTGGAGAGATCCCCTGCTTTGCCTCTGTTTCCTCTTTGCCCTGCTCCCTCCCTCTGCCCCCCCCCTTAGTAACTCCCCAGGGGACATTGCCATAGAAGCTCTGGGCTCCACCTTTGCTCCACAAGGTGGGGGAGTTTCTTACCTCCCTGTTCCCACATATGGCAGTTGTGACCTGAGACCTGGATTTTTATCAAGTTTTCACTCAAGGCCCTGCATTTGGCTTGAACTTACCTTTCTAGGCTTTCGTCCACCATACATCATACTTTGTACCTTTGCCAGCTTTGTTGCACTTTTTTTTGTACATTATCACCGCCGTGCCTTACGCTTACTACCAAAATGCCTGTTGCCCTTGCCCTTCAGGTTTATCCCTTTCCCAGGTCATAGTGCTCTGGCCCTAGTCTGAATCGTGGAGGCATGGCTGTCTGCTTTTATCCTGTCTGGCATTGTTATCTTCCCATGGCAACCCTGAGGTGGCATTGGGAGTCCTGTGTTTTGGTATCAGCTGAGCTGTTGATTCAGTGTGTGACTCTGGGAAGTTTTATCAGCTCACATTTCCCTCCTAGGTAGTGAGCTTTTAGGATAAGAACCCTGTCTTCTGCTTGTTTCTGTGTAGGACAGAACTCTATCTTGTTCTGACAGAGAACAAGAAACTCAGTATAAGACCCACCAGTGCTCACCATCCTGACTTGTGAGGGTCTCCAGTTGAGTCTCCCAACTGCCTCCAGTCTGTTCCTCCCCTCAACCCATCTGCATTGCTATAACTGAGTTTTTATTGGTCATCTTTTTCTTAGAACCTTTTAATAGGCTGGTGTGGACTTCAGGATAATGAAAATTACTACCATGGTAAACAAGGCCTTAGATGATCTGGACCCTATCTACCTTTCCAGCCTCATCTTATGCCATTCTATATCTGACATTCTATACTTCAGTCACCCTGAAACATCTCCATATATTTCTAAGTGTCATGTTCCTTTCCTTTAATTCTGGGCCTCCGTTGAAATTGTCCTCCCTGCCTAGGAATACACTCACAACCCTACTTCTTACCTCCAGCTCTTTCTCTTTCGAAACCTAAGTAATTCTTACTCAGAACTGTCTTCCTTGAGTTCCCTAAGGTAGGCTAAGTTGACCCTGGTGTGTGCTCCCTAAGAACTCTATACAATTCTCCCTCTTGTTAAAGAAAGCTCTTATCACATCGTGTACTATAATTCCTTGAATAGTGTCCTTTTCTCTCCTACTAGACTGTAAAATCCATGAAAGTAGAGGGAAAATCTGTCATGGTCTCTGTACCCTTAACATTGAACAAATGAACATAGAACCCAGCACAAGAGCTTAAAACTTAGTAAATACTTGTTGAGTAAATAAATGTGCACTTGTATATCTCCACCAGGCTCAGTCATGCCCCTTTTGGTTTGTTTAAATAGGGTTTGAGATATACAATAAACGCTCAAGAAATCTTTGGCAAATGAATGAATCTCAGTACATATTTTTCTATGTGTAGGACAACAAGTAGGGGTTTATGCCAGGGCCAAAGAAGGGAGTTGAGGGGTAGTCAGCCAAATTTCTGGACCTAGTACCTGCTAGGGAGTCTGAGGCCAACTCTATTGTATTTGAATATAAATCTGCCCTTGCTAGAGGTTTGGGTGCTTGACATTGTGTGTGTGTGTGTGTTTAAACTGGGCCCTAGTTGTATTAAGAGGGAGCATTAAATTAACTTTCTATGTAGTTTTGGGTGAATTATTCTCTGCTTTCCCCTAAAGGTGGGAGTAGTAAGAGTGGAAATGTGGACTGAAGGCCTGGTGTAGCTAGAATATTATCAGTTTTATGATACATTGTTTTTATGATACATTGTGTCCTCGAGAACTATTAAAAAAGGTTTGCTATTCCTGTCTATTCCCATTGTAACCAGCAGGTGGCAGGAAACACATGCTGAACCACATCTGCAGCTGCTTGGGGATGTGCAGCAGGGGAAATGTACTAGCTGCGGTACCAGGGAAGTTGCCAGCATTATGCCTGCTGAGGCTGGGGCTCACACGTATGGTTTCCTGATAATTTTCCTAATGAGGTCGGCCAGAGAATTCAAGGTCCAGAAACTTTCTTCCCAACAAATAGGGTAACATGGGAAGATGGTGGGAGTTGAGGAGCCTGGCCAAGAGAACAGGCTCTGAGAAATTCGGGCATTTAGCTAGTTGTTCTCCACCATCTGGGGCTTAAAATCCACTCAGAAAACTTCCTGCTAATGGGAAGTTTCTGCTGCCCAAACTTGTACACATCGTGTACAAGCCGTGTCCAGAGTAACTTACTCCAAAGGAAGATTATCTTTATGATAAGCCCACTTCTTTATCCTTGTGGTTTCTGATATTTGGGCTAAGTTCAGAGCCCTTATATCCAAGAAACATTAATTCAAACACACACAAGGGGGTGAGCAGGAGAAATATGTGATAAAATGAGCTGAGGCTGAAAAATATCTGGTTAGAAGGGACAGTGGCAAATTAAAAAATGCATTTCCTACCTAAAGGCAGTTACAGTGCACCAATTCCAGTGTGTACCAGATGCTGTGGTTTTCTGAGTGAAGCCAAAGTGTGGCGTTTAAATACACCTCAGTCCAGATTTTACGAACACTGCTGGCCAAATTACAGATAACTGCACACCAAATTTGGCCTTCTGATACTCATTTTTGACCTCCAGCGTGGGATACAGCCTTCCTTCTTGTTTAAGATCTAATAAATGCAGGCCTATTCTTATCTGCTTCAGGATGGAAACATCGACTAACAGATAAAAACTCACAGTTAATGGTTAATGTTTTGAGAAGAGCCGTAGGTCCTTGAGCACCTCTCCTGCCTTTGCCACCAGTGCCTTGTGATCCTGGTGTTTTTCAGTCTCCCTCCTCAGTTGTATGGGAGGAGTAGATGGCATGAGCTCTGAGATATCTTCCAGGAGGGAACTAAGCAGGAGAATCGGATCAGATCTGTGTAGTGGGCTCACTCACACTGTAGCAGAAAGCTTTGGTTTTCCTCTATGGCTGTGATTTTCAAATGGTGTGCCACAGAACACTGGTGTGCCATGCAGGAGAGGATCTTAAGTGTGCTGTGAAAATTTTAATTATTTTTCAAAGATCAAACACAATAAGTATATATATATTTTTTAAAAAACTCTTCTTTTGGTCAACATAATTTAAGTGTGCCCTGGAAGTTGACAACACTGCTCTCGGGTGTAAAACTGGTAGGTGTTTGCGGAGGGTTGAGGCAGCTATGAAACTACTATAGGCCCATCGTATATGCACTGCAGGGGGCTTCTTTTACACTTTGGTCTATGAGAATAGACATCCTGGAGTTGTGCAGTGCCCAATCAAAAGGCCTGGCACTGGTCAATATTTTGGACATAATCTTCCCAAATAAGAGTTTCCAACAAATGCCTCTAGCAGAGGGAAATTGAAAATGCTGCTAATCTACCGGGGAGAGGGGGAAGGAAAAATAAAAATAAATCTCGGAGATAGCTGTGTTTGGTCACAGTCTTACTTAGATATTTTTTAAGAGCCAGAGACTAGATATTCAATGGATAGCATGGGGTAACTAAAAGGGGTCTTATAAGAAGGGTCAGGCTTGCTGCACCCAAGACAATTTCCTCTTCCAATGCAGATTTAGAAGAATGGTGATATCTTAATTCCTATGGACATCTTCTGTCTTAGAATGTCAGCTTCCTCTATGTGGTAAGCTGCCAGATGCTAATTGAATTAGATTGCTGATGTTTAAGAAACATACTGATGGAAATCCATGTATGTGTAATAATTTTAACCCTTGGCACTCGTGTGGCAGGAAAAACCTGAAAGCTACGTTGGCGTCCCCTGATTTAATCTTTATCACAGTCTTCCATTATGTACATTTAGTTCATTTTAAAGATGGGGGAAGTTGGTCCCGGGAAGAGGGTAGCTTGAAGTCATACACCATAGACAGCTAAAGAGGCAGAGTCTTTTGTCACATGCACACTGTAGCCTGGTGGACAGCTATTTTGTTTTATTTTATTGACCTTTATTGCTTAATAGATAACTGTGCTAAATAGGTCAATCTATAGCTTGTTGGACCTGGTTTGCCCTACAGGTGTGCGCTGTGCCTTGACAGGTCATAGACTAAGGTCTGTCTGGCCCATCTTAGTTGCCCTAATCTGTCACTGCAAAGACTTCAGGGCAGGCTCTCTGATTGGAAGGCCTCTTTATTCATTAGTTTATTTACCTCTTTTTAAATTTGTTTAACGAATTGTTCACTGTATTTCAGGCATTGTCTTAGACACATAGGGATATAGCTCTGAACAAAAATACAGATGGTTTCTTTCCTTAGGGAGCTTATAATTCAGTGGAAGAGATGAGCATTAAACAATCACATCATTGAATGTATAATTATAAATCAAGATACATTTGTAGATGATTAGAAATTAAGTCCAGTTAAAACATAGCCTTTGCTAGCACACACAGCACCTTTGTGCAAATTAGAAAAAAGGTGTCTCATTCCCTGAGCATAGGAATTGGAATTCCATCCCTCTTGGCTGATACAGTCTCAAGCAAGGACATAACTTTGAGAAGAGTGCCTCCTTGTCTAGGGCCCGTGTAGGATACAACCTGTACAACCATACTGGAAACCTTGTATAAAAACTTAATAAGGAACCTACAACTGCACTAGGATGTCTTGGGGAAAGATGCTTCAGATGAGAAGTGAAAAAAATGAGTGGGTTAGTACTAAACACAGTGCACTGGGAAAGCAATCCAGGGAAAGAGAATAAGTCCCAGGAGTATGAGGAACTAAGAAAAAAGTGTGGTTGGTGCTCAGAGAGCAGAGGGGAAAGTAATGTGGAAATGAAGCTGGAGAGGAAAGCAGGCTCTCTGATACCCAGGAGGAAGGTCTTCTGGGGAAGTAGTGAGGAACCAGGATATGGAGCAGTTTGCTTCAATAGGCTTCACACTCCCCATGCAGAGTTAACAAAGGTTGGTGACTTTTCAGGGATGCCCTGACAAAGATTCCTTTACTTAATCCCTCATAAGCTGAGAGAACCCAGCCTGGGAGAGGATATTGCTTGTTTTGCCTTTCCTGCAAGCAGGAAGCAAAGGCCTAGAACCTGGACATTCTACTTTTAGATCTCACCTTTTGTGGTCCAATTCCCTTCTGAAACCAGGTCCATTGAAATAATGTACTCTCAGAGAAAAAAAATTGGTATCTCTCAGCCTGCCATCTTTTGAGTTTATGGGCTAGTTATTTTCTTAACCCCATCAGTATTACATTTACCATTATTCTCTAGGTCAGTGGTTCTCAACCTTCCTAATGCTGCAACTCTTTAATACAGTTCTCATGTTGTGGTGACCCTCACACAGGAGGAGTGGTGTCTCAGTTCCTAAGACCATTGGAAATATGTGTTTTCTGATGGTCTTAGGTGACCCCTGTGAAACGGGAAAGGGTCATTCGATCCCCAAAGGGGTCATGACCCACAGGTTGAGAACCGCTGCTCTAGGTGAAACCTGATGATTTTCGTGGTGTTTCTGTTACAGTTGGAAGAATGATTGTCTATAGACCAGCGGTTCTCACCCTGTGGGTCATGACCCATAGAAACTGTATTAAAGGGCTGCGGCATTAGGAAAGTTGAGAACCACTGTTATGACCTAACTAGGACGTTATTTGTGGGAGGAAAAGTGAAGGGAAAGCTAAGACTTCCTGAACTCCTGTCTGACTTACCCACTGTGAAGGCTGGTACAATGAAAAACAAGTATCACCAGGTAAGACTGCCTAGAATCCATCCATTTACCACCAGCGGTCCCTCCTCGGCAGTGACCCAAAGGCCTACCTTGTGATGTCTCCGCTTCCTCCTGAACCGGAGCAGCTCTTTGTGTTGCCGAGACACGAAGTTGACAGCGGCATATTCTAGCAGGGCTGAGAACACGAAGAGCAGGCAAACTGCCATCCAAATGTCAATGGCTTTCACATAGGACACCTGGAGTGAGGGGAAAACACGGGGAAGTGAGAGCAGAGGAGGTGAAATGTTGAGCATGGTGGAATGTTTTCTGCTCTTCAGGAACCCCTGCATCACCCACCACTGTCTCCTCCTCAGCTGGGATATTTGGGTAAAGGATGCAAAGGAAAACAGAAGAGAAATGCATCAAACAGACGAGACAGAATATTGGGGAATGTGGAAAATGTTACCTAGAATACTAAAGAGGAGAGGAATGATTCATTTAGCATTATCATTTAGGGGAATTGCTGTGTGAGTTTAAGGATAACAAGGATAGACTATTGTACCAGCTATTAAAAGTGAATGGAGGATATCAGCAAAAATGACAGCATGAGGACCTCTAAAAATTCTCTCCTCCATAGAATCAGTGAGAGCACTGGCAACAATTCAATCAACTTTTTGGAACTCAGCTAATTACCAGAGACCTGTAGCAATCTATGAGCATTTATTCAAGAAAAGCAGCTGAATCTCAGTAAACAGCAAGCATTGTTTAAAACAGTTTGATTCAGCTATAGTTCACCTGCCATATAATATATACATTTTAAAGTGTATAGTTCATATTCACAGATATGTGCAAATCATCATTAGTCAATTTTAGAACATTAAAAATGTTCTATAAAAATATATTTATAAAAAATTTTATTTTTTCTTTAAAAATAAATGTGGTACCTTTTGGCTATTGCTGCTTTATTCCTGTGACTGACCATAAGCTATTACTAATCTACATTTCACATGAATGGAATCATGCAATATGTGGCCTTTTATAATTGGCTTCTTTCACTTACATAATGTTTTCCAGGTTCATATGTACTGTAGTGTGCTACCAGTATTTCATTCTTTTTTATGGCTGAATAATATTCCATTTATGGATATAAAACATTTTGTTCATCCATTCATCAATTAATGAATATTTAAATTTTATAGTTTTGGCTATTAAAAATGCTGCTGCTGTGAACATATTTTAACTTGCCATATTCCTGTCCTAACTTTCCCATCTCCATGGTAGCCTTGTCTGGCAGCCACTGAAAGGGGCAGCATGGAATTCAAATTTCTTCAGAGCTCCATTCCCAGAGAATTATCATTTGACTATCTCACGGTTTAGTCAAAGGCCTCACTCACAAGGCTATCTTTATTCAACTTGATTTGGAACTGGCCCAGTGTGAACAGCCTTTCCTCTGGGGGCATTTGTCAAAAACAATCAATGGAAATTGCTGCCAGAGGCAGTTGGGATAAAACAATAGATTAGTCAAAAAGCTTAAAAGGAAAAACTGGATAATGAGATGTCCTTGGGGGATTTGGACAGCCTTGATATATCCTTGGGAATCAATGTGTAGGCTTAGGGCTGTGTGCATACTCAGGGAAGATCTGAGAAGGCCCCAAAACTTTTACTTTTGGTTAACCTCAATGCTCTGAGCAGGTAGGAAAGCAAAGTTGTAAATTACCTGGCTAATTGTGTTCTCTCTCTCTCTCTCTCTCTCTCACACATACACACAGAACCTCTTGGCAAAGGACTGAGAGATTTATAGCTTCCAGGTATTTAAGGAAATCATTGTCTAATTTTTAGCTAACCGTCAAGCATACTGAACAGAGACTTCACACATAACAAGGAATATAAAACTTTACATAATTAGTTCAGAAAAGTTAACCTAGCAACAATAACAACAATGAATCTTGAGGAAGAGGAAGAATCTGATTTCCCATGTTGCCATATTATATTGTATAAAACATTCAGTTTTCAGCAAAAATTATAAGTCATTCAAAGAAATAGGAAAGTATAGCCCATATATAGGGAAAAGCAGTCAAAAAAATCTGAGGAAATCCTTGAGGAAGCCCTGAGGTTGGACTTGAAACACCTTTTATTCCTTTGAGATGGGGTCTCATTCTTGCCCCAGCTAGAGTGCAGTGATGTCATCAGAGCTCATTGCAACCTCAAATTCTTGAGCTCAAATCAGCCTCCTGAGTATCTGGGATTACAGGCATGTACTATCATGGCTTGCTAATTCAAATTTTTTTTGTAGAGACAAGATCTTTATTTATTGCTTGGGCTGGTCTTGAACTCCTAGCCTCAAGTGATCCTTATTTTAAATATGTGGAAAGAACTTAAAAAATGATGTCTAAATAGCTAAACAAAAATATGGGAACATTGTCTCCCTAAATAGAGCAATTAATAAAGGGAAATTATTAAAAAAAGAACCAAATAGAAATAGAAAGTGAACCAAATAGAACCAAATAGTAAATATCTAGTTGATAAGTAAAATAATTGAAATGAAAACTTCACTAGAGGAGATCAATAGCAGATTTGAGCAGGCAGAAGAAAATTCAAAGAAAAAGCAGGAAATTTGAGATTATATGATTTCAGGAACATAATGAAGAAAAAGAATCAGAGCATCAGAGCCCTTTGGGAAACCATGAAATGCACCAACATAATGTTTAATAGGGGTCTTCAAAGGAGACAGAAAGAGGCAGAAGGAATATCTGAGGAAATAATGGCTGAAAACATCCAAAATTTGATTTTAAAAACTCTACCAATCTACATATCTAAGAAGATTAATGAATTCTGCTTAGAGACATGGTAATCAAACTATCAGAAGACAAAGACAGAATCTTGAAAGCAAAAGAGAAGTGGTTAAGCATATTCAAGGATTCTTGCTAAAATTAATAGCTGTATTCTCAGAAACGATGGGGTGAAGAAGACAGCGAAGTGCTGAAAGGAAAAGACTGTCATTTTTGTCAAGAATTCTATATCCAAAGCCCCCGCCCCTTAGGCTGAGAGCGGCTGGGAGCCTGGCCATAGCAACCCCCACCCCCGGGTGCTTCTGCAGTGACTCCGAAGTTACTGCCCTGTGAATAGAGAGGACACTTTCGCGGAGATAGCAACCTCCGCCCCATGCTGCTGCAGTTGGAAGCTGCTGCCCCGCGAATAGGAACACACCACTGCGACCACCGAGATCTGCAGCGACTGAGGCCCCTCCCCCACAATCACCACGAGCCCTGCTCCCTCGCTCCCCTCTCACAGCAGATTGTTGTTGCCAGACTGGACTGCAATTATATATACATATAAGAATAATAATATTTTCGAGATTTTTTTTGTGTGTGAATATCCTTTTCTTGGAGGCGCTATCGACAAATAACTCTTTACTTCACTTTCTTAGATTATTTTTAT